>LOJH01010910.1:0-29221 GCA_001685095.1 Ellobius talpinus
AAGCAGTGTTGCAATTAATATAGTTTCAATGTGGTTATTTCGGGTCTGAGCAGCTGGGAAACAAATGAACAGTCTCCACCAACAAGACCCCCAGCCTCCTTGCTTGTATGACTCCCATTCAGTGTGTGTCTTCCTAAGTTATTCCTAGAAAATTCATCCTGGAACATGCTGTTGCTTACAAACCCAGAAGTGTGCTTTACTAATCTAGGCAGCTCACAGTGACATAAAGCAAACCTTCAAGAGCAATTGCCTCATCTTTTAGATATGATGTGTCCTAAATCCTATGAATAGAGTTTGATGATATACAGCATAGAAGTTTGTTGGATGATTGTTGAGAACTCGATTGATTTGTAAGTGATCTGTTTGTAAACACAAGTATTGCAAATGCTCAAGTTACTTAAAACCTGTCTTTCCTAAGGATATTGATCATGTACCAATGTATAAAGCCCTACACCAAAGCTTCGTAAATGGTACAGTCCAAATAAAGTATTTGTGAAATAAAAAAGAAAGAATTTAAATTTAAAGTTCTAGTAACTTATATGAATTATGATTTACTTAGCATAGTAATGCAGCACAGTTTTTATTTTATATTTAATCTATAGATGATGAAATTTTATGTTTATGAGGGTAAGAACTACTTCACATTCTCTTAAAATGGAAGACAGGAGCCAGGTCACAGCTCAGCTGTGCCAAGCTCTAGAGATTCTATTTCTAACCCATGTACCATTTTATCAATAAAAAGAGAAAACACACGATTGCAATTTTATGGATAGAAAAAACTTTCAGTGAACTTCCTAAAGGAGGGCCTTCAGGAAGTAACTAGGTTTAGGAGAGGTGGTCACAAGAATGAAATTTACATGATGTCATTAAACCCTTAAATTTCTCTCTCTCCCCTCTCTCTCTTCCTCTCATTTTCTGTCTTTGTCTCTGTCTGTGTCTCTCTCTGTCTCTCTCTCTCTTTCTCTCTCTCCTCTCTCTTTCATTTTCTGTCTGTTTCTGTCTGTGTCTCTTTCTCTGTCTCTCTCTCAGTCTTTTTCTCCTCTCTCGTCTCCATGTCCTTTCCAAACACCAGAGAAAAATACATAAGGAAATAACCCAGAAGAGAGTCCTAACCAGGAATATAACTATGTTGCCCTGCCTCCCTTCTTGGACATCCCACCTCCTCAGCTAGTAGGGATAAATGTTCATTACTTAAGCCACCCAATATATGGTGTTTATTAACTTAAACTGACTAAGATGTGGTTACTTAATTAGGTTCTATTACCATGCAAGAATGGGATGCCAATTTTTTCACAAAAGAATGGTCAAAACTAACAACTGAGACCATCAGAAGTTTAATGTAACTCATCAAAAATTCTCATGTATCAATGTAAGGAATAAAAATTGATAGAAGGTTTTGGAAGAATAATTTGTTGACATTAACTATAATGCAAACTGTACTTACCCTGAGATCCAGTTACATTATGACAGCAAGATATATATTCCTGTCTTAAAATTTGTAGTAATTTCTGGCATGTGAGAAAGATATGCAAAAGAATATTAATAGTAGTGTTCTTAACAGATAATTAAAATAAGTTGTGTGTTGCTGTTGTAGTTTTCCAGTGCTTGGGATAAACTCACGACCTTCTGAATGCTAGGTATTTCTGCCATTAAGCTATACCCCAGTCCTTACAATGAACATTTTTAATGTTTATTTACTCTCTAAATACTCTCAATAATTTAATGTACTCTTGATAGTCAGTCAAATGTATCTATTCTTTTTTCCTTCTGATCTAATATGAAATAAATATCACAACTTAAATGTATGAGTTACTTCAAGATTTGCAGGGTGCTTCTTCACAATGAGTCAGTCAGATCACTCAGTCTGTGTCTGCCAACACTGTGGTCAACCATTCCAAGTATGTGTTTTCAACAAGCTAACACTATGAAGTTTGAGTCAACAAGAAACGAGGACTGTGAATCACAAATTAGTAAATGCAATTGCAGGAGAATTGATTACATTGTCCAAAGACAGCACCAGTAGATGGCACAGTCATTATTTCTATATGCTTTCTCTCATCGTAAATCTATGTTCTTCTGCTTGCAAACCAGTAACAAAATAAATACTTTAGCAACAGTAAAATAAATCCTTAAAGAAACAAAACAAGACTAAAAGTAATGAAATGATGAGTTTCAAATGCCAGTGTTTCCATACAACGGAAGCCAAATCAGAATGAGGAATCCACCAAGACAGTTTGTTCTGGAAGCAGTCACACAAAATAAGGATGGAGATGTGGCTTTTCTTCCTAGGAAGGTGGTAATATTTACGCAATATTAATTATTTTCCATTACCCAATTATGTTCAACTAACTTTAAAGGTTAAAGCTAAAAATAATTAAAGTGTTAAAGAAAATCATGTAACTAGTTCTTCTAATGTTTGTTTAATTCTAAATGTAAAATAAATTGGTGTTATTTGGTTGTAAAGGTCATTCAAGAATTAGAGGCTTGAGTTGAAATTCAAAAATTTCTTCCAAGACCAACCCCAAGAATTTCATTATTTCTTTCTAAAGCATTAGATTAGTACTGCTAATGTAGTCCAAAGCATCACAGTTGGAAACACTGGCGTTCATAGGATGACACATGTTGCTTTATTGTGATTCCTTGAGAAAGACAAGCTGGCATTTCGAGAAGGTTCGAAATAATATGGCCCTCAAAAGATGATGAAATGCACTCTCTTCAGGTGACATCACAGCAGAGAAGCGGCAATAAGTGGCAAATAGTAAATTCGAAAATATCCCTGGCACCTCAATACTATAGTCTTCTCTCACCTACATCAGTGGATTTGGACCCATTTCCTTAAATTCGTTGACTTTCTTTTCTCATGCTTGAAGCTGAAGTGGTAAATCCTGTCTCATCTACAACAAAGCCTGGCTAGTAGCTTGAACAAATTACTATCTATCAGTAATTTTTGTTTCTCTGAAATCTTTCATTAGGCATTAAAAATAATATGGACAGTTGTTCTTTCAAGAACAGAGCTTAGAGTTACTCAAAATGGTCCATCATGTAACATACCATTGCTTTTCTACAATACAGCCTCTAACAAAAACAGGCTGTCTCAAATCTCTCACAACAGGGTTGTTTAATTTTGTACCAAGAAGGTTGGGAAAGCACCTGAATCTGCACTTGATGAGTGCCCAGGAAGACTCTGGGGATTGTGCTGGGAGACCTAAAGTCTTTATAAGATTGTCTAAGACAAAAAAGCATGTCAGCAGAGCTTGTGTGATCCCATGTGTGCCAAGTATGTCTGTGATAGGATCAAGTCGACTTCCTTATTGAGGAGCAGAAAATTGTATGAACATGTTGAAGACACAAGTATAGAGTCAGAGAGAGAGACAAATATGGAGTTTTAAGTAATAAAATTTGAGGTGTGGCCTATGAAAAGAATAAAATGGAAGATATACTTCACAGGTACAGATATCGCTAACATACTGAACAGTGTATCAAATCTTATGTTAGACACTGGCAACACATAGGTCAGGAAAGCCTGGTTTCTTCAAGTCCAACATGAGTGAGACACAGATAAGCAGATATGTACTAAGAACCATTGGTTAGATGGACTAATCACTACAAAAGAGAGTAAGTAATATAACAGAGAAACTTCACTCAAACAGGTGATAACTGATGTGGATCTGTAAGAAGCTTGAGCAGCCAAGAAACTAGAGAAGAAAAGCAGCTTGATGAAACACCTGTAGCAATTGAGATGTGTCGCCTTCTAAAGAAATCCCAGGAAGGTTAGAGTAAAGGGCAGTAAGAAAATAAGCAAGAACCTTTGGTGCATCATCTTGCCAGAGCACTTAGCAGTGAAATGATGGACTGTTACTGAATAAATTATAAGACTTGTGCACAGTGGAGAGAAGACATACAAACAGGGAAAGAACCTTTTCCAGCTACATCAGACAGAGCATATAAATAATTTTAAAAAATTAAGTGTCAAAAATCAGATATACATATTAAAAATGGGCAAACTAAATGAGACAACTGTTTCAATAGTAAAAATATGTATGACTCATAGTTATATGAAAATAGATTCAATATCATTATTTATCAGAGAAATGAGCATCAAAACTGTACTAAATTTCCATCTTACTCCAGTCAGAATGATTATCATCAAGAAAACAACAAATTTTGGCAATGATGTGGGGAAAGAGGAAACCTTATGTACCTCTAGTAAGAGAATAAATTGATGCAGTCATCATTAAAATTGGTATAGAGATTACCCAGGAAGCTAAAAATAAAACTCCATAGGACCTAGTTATGTCAATCCTGTGTATATACCTGGAGTCAGCATGCCACAGAGATATTTTTCTATCTGCTATTTGCAACAGCTAACACAACTGGTGTACACACCCATGGACAACTGATTAAACAAAATGTGGTATATATATCCAATGGGGTTTAGTACAAATCTTTATATATACATATGTATATGACAGCAGCAAAGACTCTTTGTAACAGATATATAAACAAAAATACTGAGAACACATGTATGAAAATATAATGAACCCCATCATTTTATACACTAATTTAAAAACAGTGTGTTTGTGTTTTCATAATGGCCCTCTGCAGCCAGCTTTGTGTAGTGAAATGGTTCAGTGGCACATCTAAAAAGTCAGGACTCAAAGCCCAGCCTGTGACAGCTTTGACTGTCTAATGTCTGATGTCTACTGAGGATCAGAGCCAAAGCATTAGCGCTGAGAGTAAAGTGCAGGGCTGAGGTCACAGAGAAAGGAGGAAAAACAATCGATGATAACTAAATGGATTGAGGAAAAAGAAAATCAAGGGTGATATCAACACAACAAAAAGCCAATATGAATGATTGAATCTATTTGAGAGAATAAACCACACTTAATGCATTATCCAAGTAAAACATCAACACAGTTATACATATAGTTATAATGACCATATACTTTGTCATGGTAGCATCTATGTTCTCCCGACTTGTAATTTACCCCAATGTATTAAATTCTTCTCTCCTTTATACAGTACTTCTCTATTTGGCTGATTGTAGATAATCCTTCCTCATTTTCATTTTCTGATTCATTTCTGCATTTTAAAAATATTACTATGTAAGTCCCATGTTGGATGGTGTCCTTGAGACAGAGGAGTGTTGTGAAATGCTCTTTTCTGGAAGTGAGATGGCTATTTTACACTAATGAACAGCTCATAATCGCCATGATTACCCACACAAGCATAAGACCTGTACAGATTAAGTCATCCAAAATCCCAGCATGGACAATAGGGTTCTGTTCCTGACTCACTTATTAATAAGGTGCTGAGGGATAATGGTCTGTATCCTGTCATTTGTATTTTAAATAAACAGTGCTTGGCCAGTAGCCAGGCAGGAAGTATAGGCGGGGTGACCATGCAGGAAGTAGAGGCAAGGCAAAAAGAATGCTGGGAAGAGGGAAGTTTCAGTCTGCAGTCATCATCCAGATGCAAAGGAAGCCAGACACAGAGCAAGCAGGATGTGAATGCCTCACCAAAAAAGGTACCAAGCCATGTGGCTTACACAGACAAGTATTATGGGCTAATATAAGTTATAAGAGTTAATAAGAAGCCTGNGCCAGTAGCCAGGCAGGAAGTATAGGCGGGGTGACCATGCAGGAAGTAGAGGCAAGGCAAAAAGAATGCTGGGAAGAGGGAAGTTTCAGTCTGCAGTCATCATCCAGATGCAAAGGAAGCCAGACACAGAGCAAGCAGGATGTGAATGCCTCACCAAAAAAGGTACCAAGCCATGTGGCTTACACAGACAAGTATTATGGGCTAATATAAGTTATAAGA
Source organism: Ellobius talpinus (assembly GCA_001685095.1). Taxonomy (NCBI): domain Eukaryota; kingdom Metazoa; phylum Chordata; class Mammalia; order Rodentia; family Cricetidae; genus Ellobius; species Ellobius talpinus. The sequence continues at coordinate 5,821 of LOJH01010910.1, forward strand.
GTTAATAAGAAGCCTGAGCTACGAGGCCAAATAGTTTATAATTAATGTAGGCCTCTGTGTGTTTCTTTGGGACTGAACAATTGTGGGACTGGGCAGGACAGAAAACTTGGTCAATGATAAGGAGGAGTTATTGGCAGCTGACATCTGCTTAGGCTGGGTCAGTCATTCTTTTGATGGTGTCCCCACTGGTAGATTGTTGAGAATTTCAGGGAATACCTCACAACACAATATGGGCAACACAAATTGGACCTAATGGGTTATCAAAAACTTGTGCAGTGGAAATGAAGTTGAGAAGGACACACTGGGAGAAATATGAGGGAACTGGCTGAAGGAAATGGTAGCTGGATATGATCATATTTTATTGTATATCTGAATGAAATAAAGAAAATTTATAATTTAAAATGTCGTTTGTACTGCATTTTCTTTTAATTTCCAATATACTAATTCAAATGAGATTTGAAAATATTTTCTTTCTGTGTACTCAGATTAGCTGTCTTTGGCATATAGTACCTCTTTGGAAAGAATTTCCTTTCTCTTGGCTTGGTATAAGCGAATTTCTACTTGAATTTGACCTTTCAAATCATTGCCACTGCATCAGCATACCACACCTTAACCAATAAATCATGTCCAAAATGCTCTTCCTAGCTTTAAACCCTTAGATTTTAAGAACCTCAAGATATCAGTATTGACAATGTCATTTACTGTGCTAGTTTCTGGAACAAAACCTTAGATACAGCTCATGTAACATTTGGTTGCTTTCTTCAAACTATTGTCAAAGCTTGACAGCATGACTGCCATGTATCATGATTAATGCATATTGAGTAATTAATTCTTGAATATTTGTCAATGTTGTAAAATAGTTGTTATCTTCATTCAAATACATTGGTGTATGCCCAGATGGTACTGTATCAATGGGGTTTTCAAATTTGAGACATATTTCTTGCTTACACATAACAGAAGACAATCCTATTTTGGCAGTATTCACAGAATCAAGGGCAGGCTTGACAAAGAATGCAGTTCTGGGGTGAGCAGCAGGACACTAGCTAGCTTCATGCCTCTACTTGACTCCACACTGCATGGCTGCTCTTACCACTGACACCAGGTACAGAACTATCTCATGCTGCTGCCCACTAACTACCCCCAGTTTCTCCCACTTTGTCTTCTTGGTTTTCTTCCCTAGAGTTGATGGTGGAGAGTACAGTGGAATGTTTTCTGGGAAAGAGTAAAAGGGGCCAAGCATAGGTCTTAGGCCATACCCCAGTGAATTTGTTACTTTCCTGTTTCTTGCCACAAAACATCTGACAAAAGCTACCAAAGAAAGGAAGCGCTGATTTTCACTTAGTTTCTGTTACTACAGTCTATAATGGGAGGATCTGGAAAAAACAGAACCAAGAATACTCATGACCAGCTTGCCTTCTCGTTTTCATTCAGTCTGAAACCTCATGGAGTACTGCTATCCACATAAAATGCAGGACTTCCCTCCTTAAAGAATGCAGGGTACAACACCCCTCACAAACACACCAGAGATGTATTTCAATAGTGCTCCTTAATGCCATCAAGTTGATAAGACTCACCATCACTCCATGCTTACAGGATTTGGTTTTTTTGGGTACAATCATTGAAGAGTTTGTGAGGCTGGAGGGTGCTGGGGTCAGATGGTGCATTTTGTGTGAACCCCACGGTAGAGATATCATTAACGAGGGGGGGAAGCAGTATTTCATTGTGCAATATATAGTTTTAGTGTTGCAGGGAGCTCTGTATAAGCACAGGTAAGAGTTTAAGTCATTGACGATGTATTAACAGAACTGTAGGTCTGTACTAGTGTATTGCTCTTACTAAACAGCATAAGGACTTGTATGTCCAGCTGAAGCAGCAAACATGTTGCAAGGAACAAATGAGACAGCCAAGTTTCTGGACGCCTATGTCAGTTACTTGTCTATTTCTTTGGTAAAAAATCATGACCAAGGCAACTTACAGAAGGAAAGTTTACCACTAAGAATTAGAGTCTATGATGATAGATAGCATCATCATGGCAGCAGGTGGCAGACATAGCAACTGGAGCAGCATCCGAGTCCTAGTTTATGTCTCAAACCATAAACATCAAGCAGAGACAGCAAACTCAAAATGGCATAAATCTTTAAGCGCTCAGTGATCTCTCTCCTCCACCAGAGCTGTACCTCCTAAGACTTCTAAAATAGAACCAACACAACAAAAACCACCATAGCACCCCATGACAATGTTCAGGTAGCTGTACTTCTTAGAGAAAATCAGGGATCCATGAGAAACTGTCCTTAAGCCCTGTGATGCCTTCAGGGTACTGTGCTAGCAAAGTAAGATCCAGGGGGAAGAGGTGATACAAATTCAAGCACATTTCAACATTGTGTAAAAAGAGCAAGTGTCCCACATCTTCCCCTTTTTTAGATAAAGCATGCATACATATTTGCATTCTGCCACCTAACATAACATGAGCGCCTTCAGTCCTAACTCCTCAAGTGAGTTCCCAAGTTCAGGGAAGGTACATTGATTCTTTACTACATAATATTAACACTAACTAACAATAATTATCAATAGAACAATCAGTTTTTCCTAAGGACTTTTGTATCTATCACAAATAAAAATTCATGGATATATGATTTAGATGTCTTTTTGATATTTCTTATTTAAATATTTTTATGATTCCATAAAAATCTCCTACTTTGAAAGGGCCTAAGAATATTAGACAGTGATTTTATTTTATTCATTCCTAATAATCCAAATCTCCAAATATTTTGGGGTCATATAAAAGCTCAGGTTGGTCTTTTCCAATTGTCTTTTTTACTGTTGTTATTTTAACAGAAATGTCCTTACCTCTTTGAAAATTGTGGCTTTATATTTGTAGTCTGTTTGTAAAGGAACCGTTGGACTCAAGTCATATCTGAAAACTGTAAGTTCAGCCAAAAATTCAATTATGCAAATTAGAAAGCAAATGGCAGAGAAAAGGAAGCTAACTGCTTCTGTTCTTTCTACCTTAGGTAGGCAGCAAAGTGAGGATGTAAATCAGAAGAGAGCGAGTTTTCTCTGGGCAGCAAAGGCAATTGCATCCAGTCTTGTTCAGGATAAAGCTCAGAGTCTACCACGTTTTCCATCTTACATGGAGCTGTGGCCGTCATCTGAACCCAAACCCCGCAGTGCACTGAACCCAGGCAGCAGTGCTCCACAAAGGGTCCTTTTCTCGTGGTAGGCGTAGATCTGCACTGGGGAAGCAACAGAGCGAGGCAGAAGCAGGCAATCAATGGACCCTGGTGGGAGGATTAAAGAGAGACAATTGGATGCAGCCCTAGTTCTGTCACAGGTGGGAGGGGCTGCTCTGGGTAACTCAGTTTCACTTGGGAAGATTATTAGAAAATTGTTTTTGGAAGAAATCTGATGTAACTGTTTTTTTGTTTTTGATTTTGTTTTTTATTTTAATACTGCCCTGGTTGATTCTATAACAGCTTATAAATGTATATCAGGAGGTGTATGCCCAGGGATGAGGACAAAGCACACTTGATTGAGAGATGCTTCTCACCTCACCTAAAGGAAGCACAGCACAGCTTGCTTTTCTTACATATGTTCAATGCATCATTTCTCCTGAACTGAGTGATGGTTTCTTTACAAAATCACGATTTTTAAAACTCAGTGTTAGTTCATGCAAGTATTTCATTTTAGAACTGAAAGGGGCCCAGAAGTTTAAGAACAAGCTAGCACACGTGACATCAGCAGAGGGAGAACAACATCCAACACTTTCCTCCAATCACGTGCTTGCCATGGTCTTTCATTCATTTCACAAAGGTCTAGGTATTTTGTGTTTTATATCCAAATAAAATATTGCCAGCATACAACTACTAGAAAGATATTTGGGCTCAGTTATAAATGATTCATATAAGATAGTAATGAGCATAATTGATAACCATTTAATTATTAGTAAATCACAAAAGGCAGTGATATGTATGAAATCCTTCTGTTAAAATAAGCATCAGTGACAGGAAAATTTCCTTAGTGTCATTGTAGTGAGAGATGAATAAAGAATGAAATGTGTAGTGAGGAGATGCCTCAGTGGATACGGTGGCTGCTGTACAGCATTAAAAAGGTAGACTAGATCACCAGAAGCCACGTGAAAGCAGAGCAGGTAAGTGGCTATCACCTAGCATTCTGAAGGCAGAGATGGGAACCCCCATCCCCAGGGCAAACTGTCTAGCCAGCAGGATTGGTGAACTCTGGGTTCAATGAGAGATGTTGCCTCAATAAGCAGAAATGGAGAGTGACAGAGGGAGATATTTGCCACCAATTTGGTGGTGACAAATACACACACTGCATGTGAATATATATATATATATATATATAGCACATACCACTCACACACACAACACACACAAAAACACGAACACAAACACACACACAAACACACACTCAAACAAAGACCGTGAATTTTTTCCAAATACAACAGAGAAGCAAAGGAAAGGCAATGCAGACTGAGTAGAGAGATGATAGCTACAGTTTAAAATACTCAGTGCATTAGTGTATGTAAAGTTGAGAAAAATGTGTTCAGTAAGTGAAAAAAATGGTACAGATGAGATACTAGTGTGGCATCATACAAATGCAGAAAGGAAAAATTGCAAACCCTCAGAAGGCATTTTGTCTCTCACCTAATACCTGGAGATGTCCTTTAGAAGAAAAACAAATGTAAACAAATGTTTTGAAAGTATGTAATTTTTTTTACCAGGTTCATAATGACTCCAACCATCTTTCACATTTGAGGATTATGTGTGCCTCTACCCTCCCTTTGTGTAATGGATATTTCACTGTAAGCTCCAGCCTCTGAGCCTGCAAATCATGAAAAAAAATTGTAGCCAATCAAGTTGCATTTTTCATCTGCTTTTCAGGTCACATTTGTTTTATTTAAAACAGCTGTGTTGAATCAGCTTCAGCGCAAACTACTGAATTGAAAAGTCTTAAGCATGTGACCAGGACCTAGAATAAATCAGTCTGCCTACAATTTCCGAAATAAGGCAATGAGCATCCACACAAATCTGGGCTACAAACAGCTCAGAAGCACTGTTCAAGGAGAGGAAAGTTGTCTGCCTTATAAACTAGCACTACACTTACTTCTGAAAAAGTAAAAGCCTTAGAAACATGCCTAATGCTTTATCACAGATCTGCCATTATTTAGATAAATGATGATTAGCTTTAAATAGGTAGGTCTGCCTAATATCTGAAAAATATATAAGGGAGCTTTTGGGGGGCTCCATTTTTTACCCATAATAATATTATTAAGTTGAATAAAGAATAATCTAAAAATAACTGGGATAATAGGCATCAAAGCAATGGGCTATAAAAATATTCTGGCAGTTTAGTATCTAAGAAATTACTTAGGGCCGGGTGGTGATGGCGCACGCCCTTAATCCCAGCACTCGGGAAACAGAGGCAGGTGGATCTCTGTGAGTTCGAGGCCAGCCTGGTCTACAAGAGCTAGCTCCAGGACAAGCACCAAAACTACAGAGAAACCCTGTTTCGAAAAAAAAATTACTTAAATTATCCACATATGCTTGTCTTGAGACCATATATTGAAAATTCAAACTATTGTCATAACTTGGGTAGTTAAAAAATAACAAAATTTTTAAGACATGCATGACTTTTTTTTGGTCAGTTACAATTGTTGACATCCTGATGTCACTCTAGGCTTCTACAGAAGTAGCATGATGGTGGCGCTGTCAAAATGGAAACTCTCCTGAAGTGTAGGTGGGCCCAAAGCAGAAGAATAACAGGAAACTAATTTAGTTGAAGCCAGGAGAAAGAATAGCACCTGGGGCCAGTGATAAATTTGATGTATGTCTCAAAGACAGAGATAAGAGAAAACTACGTGGTATCTCGGCACTCTGTTATTGATCTGCTTGCTGGGCTATTTAATGTGCCTGGTAATAAGAAATTATTTCCCCAGCTTCAGACTTAAAATGTGATAGTAAAAATTAATAGAGTAAAGGCGATTTTTCTCCTTTCATACAATTTTACGATGCTACATTTGTCATGGGAACAGTGAGAAGATACACACACTGAACAGCTCCTTGCAAGCCGTGATACTCACTGTTTGAACATCAGCCAAGCTATGGATAACCCTGAAGGTCAACACATCACTCTTGTAGGTTCTCTGCACCCTCAGCTCCCCAATTTTATGGCTTGGGTACTGTCTGTGGAGCCAGAGGGAAGACCCTTAGGCAAATTACTCAATCTTAGTAAGCTTACTGTAAAATAGGAATGATAAGACATAACTCATAGAGTTATCGGGAGGCTTATAATAATGAATGTCACGGAGAAGGTGCATGCCTGCTAGGAAATAGTCACCATCATTATTTCTCAAAGAAACAGAATGTAAAGAACACATATCTATAAATCAAATTTCCCATTTCTAGCTCTGTTTCCAAATCACCCATGGAGCTATGTTACAGAAGAGATGTTAAACTCTGTCTCCAAAAGATGTTTATTTAATAGGCACAGTGGAGTCATGTCTATGTTGCAAACAGTCCATGCTTGATCCTTATATCCAGCTGGGGCTATAAAAGAATTTTTCAGCATCAAAGAACTAAAAAAAAATTTGAAAATGAAAAGGGCTTTAAAAAGTGCCAACAAGTCTACTTTCCCATCACTGCTACCCATTGCCCTGCACCATACACACACATGAGTCTATATGTTTGTATGTATGCACATATATCTTATACATTTATGTGATCATGCATATATAAGCAATGTGTACATACACATGCATGCTCATATATAATACACACAGATATGTATGTATGTATGTATGTGTGATGTATGTATGTATGTATTATGTATCTATGATGTATGTATGTATGTATGTATCAAGGAGCTGTAGATGACTTGTAAATAAACCGGGAGCCACACAAGCTCAAGGATGTAAATTCAATTCCCAGAACCCACAGAAAAAGACAGTCTGGGTGGTTTATGCTTGCCACGCCAGCACTGAGGAGGCAGAGACAGCAGGATAGCTGTAGTTTGTTGGCCAGTTAGCCTGTTCCAGTCACTGAGTGGAAGGAAAGTGAGAGACCCTGTCTCCAAAAGTAAGGTATAGAGAGACTACAGAAGATACCAAAACTGACCTTCATCTTCTGCTTACACAAATACATGTGTGCATGCTCCTCTACACACATGAGAGCATGGACGCAAGCACATGCAAGCACACAAACACACACACACAAGTATGTATCTACAGAGAGATGCGGACTATAATTCTACAACTGATTTATTGATACTGAACTACATGAAACAAAGGAGGTATTTCTACACAGATTATCTGAACGAAGTGAGCTAGGCAGGTTCATCTCTGCCACTCAGACAGAGTCACTGTTTAGACTCTGTCACTGTTTGACTCTAGTNAAAAAAAAAAAAAAAACAAAAAACAGGGATCTGAACCTAAACCATCTTGCCTATGCTTCTGCCTTGGATTCAAAAATGGTAAAATATGATGAGTGAAAATTGTTCATGCACTCCCAACATGCACTGAGGCCCTCCTCCAGCCCAGCCCTCCCATTACATTCCAGAACAGCAGCTGGAGCCTCATCAAGCTCATAACCATCAACCCTGTAAAGAGAAGTCAATATTGAAAGCAAACCAATGCAAACAAAAATTTAGCTCAACAATTCCATGCCTCTCAGAGTAAAACAGTGAAATCCCCCAAAATAAAAGGTGTGATGTGGAATTGTGCACAAAGCATCGGAGAGCAACTGAAATCAAGGCTGTGATCCAAACCTGAAAAGAGAGATTCAAAGAGATCCCAAATAAAGAGAAGTTTGAACAAATTAGAGTGATGTTTCTGGGTGATGTTTGTTTGTTCATTTTATTCTCCTGTGTATTTCTTTTTTCCAAATAAAAATGAAGGAAACATTTCAATTCATTAAACATTATACTCTTTGGATGCTGTTATAAGCAGTGTTTGAATAAACCACTATCATAAACATGTCAAAACACACCTGTCAGAGCCTCATGAATGTTCTCCATCCGATCATTAATAATAAGAAAACAGCAGCCATCAATTGTAGAACACTGACTATTGCCAAATGTCATTCTGCTAACTGTGAATTAACCCCTTTAATCTTAAGAATTGCCATAGAAAGGAAGCAGTTTTGTGCTGCTTCGTAACGTCTCACCAAGTTTCTTAAGGAGGGACAGACTTATTTCCTCAATACTGAGAGTGATGCTGAAATACAACCCAGCTTCCAGAATGATGGATCTGGTAGTGATGATCCAAAAAGACTTTGTAGGTAGAGATAAATGCTGATACTCTTGCATCAAGCTGGAAAAAATCTGCAAGCTTGTTGACCTAATGATCTCCAGGTCACTCATTGAAGTAGTTTGGGTACTCCTTTATAATTTTATGCAAGTTCAGCCTTCCCAGTGCCTACTCATTCTGTTATTTTTCTCATCCCAAGAGTGCACCATACAGCATAAGAAATATTGTACACCTTTACCTATTGTTCATGAGTCCAATCTTGACAAGCACTGACAGGATTCTAATCATTTTGGCAGCTCTCAGAATCTGGCGTCAGACACTAAGGCAGCAAAGACAAACACCAGCGATGGTATGGTACATATCACTTAGCAGATTTTGTCCTCTCCAGCCCCACCCCAGATGAGCAAGCTACTGCAAATTCACTCACCTCCTACCACATCTGCTTCTGTTGGTCTCACATTCAGATCTCTTAGGATTGATCGGGAATTCACTGTAAATTTGATTGGGTTTAGACTCTTCCAGTAACAAGGTGACTACAGGACACATCTGGGTATGTTTGTGAGGGCATTTCAGAGAAGGGTCACATGAAGGGGAAACATCCAACCTGAATGTGTGTTGGCTTCATCACATGGACTGTTCACTATGACAGGAAGAGGATAAACCAACTTGGCAGAGTGCCTACATTCTCTGTTCTCTGCTTCTGGTACACAATGACAAGAACTGCTCCACTGTGCTCAGACATACTCATCCATATCCTGGTGGACTGAAGCTGAAGAAACTACATATTAAAACAACATTTCCTCCCATAGGTTCTGAATTCCTTTGATCAAACAAATGGAAAAGAGGTAATACAGAAAATCAGGATCACCACTATACTTAAACCTGACCCTGTGATTCCCAGACCGTTAGAACTGTCATGTGGGAAGAATAACACATTGAAGATGTAGGTTATAGAAAGCCAATGATGCTATAAGTATAGCTTATAAAGCTATTTGCGTCTCAAACATCATGACATGGAGAATTAGGATTAATTATGAATACTCAGTCTTAGCTTAGCCTTGTTTCTAACTAATTTTTTTCTTAACTTAAATGGCCCCATTTCTATTAACTATGTGATGCCAAAAGACTTGCCTACATTATCTGCATACTGTCTGTCCTGCTTTCCTGCTTCCTTCATGTCTGGTGGGCAGTCTCCTACAGGCTGTCTCCAGCACACTGTTTTCTTGTTGACTGGTCCTGGCTGGCTCTCCTTTTCTCCCTGCCACCAACCCTGCCTATCCCTCCTCTTCCTAGCTATTGGCCACTCAACATTTTATTAGACCAATCAAGTGCCTTAGGCAGGCAAAGTGAAACAACAATACATCTTTACATAGTTAAATGAATGTAGCATTGAAAAAAGCAACACATCTCTATGTAGATAAACAATATTCTATTCCACAACACCCATGAAGTTCCAGCAATATGATTTTCTAAACAAGATCATCACAATGATAACACAGCTTGGCATACCAATATGGATGAGGAAATCTCATAAGGCCCCCTACATGAGGAAGCACAGGCAATTAGAGGCCACTGAGAGAGGGAGAAATGGTCTTCTCAAGAACAAGGCCTTGAGAGGTTATCCAGTTCCAAAGACCATCCTTAAAAACACATGTACACACAGTAACACAAAGTGAATTCAGCATGTTATATTTGTACATGTGTTCACATGTGTATACACATATGTGAGAATGTTTGTATGTGTGAATAATGACAAAAGAAGAGGTCAAGCCAGGTGGTAGTGGCATACTACTTTTATCCCAACACTCGGGAGGCAGAGGTGGGCAGATCTCTGAGTCTGAGACCAGTTTGATTTACAATCAAGTTCCAGGACAGCCAGAGCTAATCAGAGAAACCCTGTTTTAGAAAGAAAAAAAATCACGAATTTGAGGAGTGGAGAGACAAACATAGGAGGAGTTGGAAGTGGGAAAATGAGTAGAAATGTTATAAATAGACCACTAATGCCTGAACTTCTGAAAAACTCAATGAAAATGTTAGTAAAGTCAATTTTACTAATTATGCTACATTGTTGAAAAGTTGAAAGTGTTTAGCCATTATTTTAATCGCTTGAAGTCTTCATGTCAAGGCTTCAAGTTCCTCCTGTTGTTTCAATTTTGCCTCCCTGCTTTGCTTTGGGATTTGTTGACTTCATTCTTGATCAGGAGTCTCTAACTGGTTGTGACATGTTCTCCTTCCTTTAAGTGATAAAGGGTGCTAGAATTTAACTGTGATAAATTTCCTTTCCCTGAACAGTGGGCCTTTGTCAAAGAGAAGGCTCTGGGTGTATTTCATAAAGCTTATTATTTCATTCTGAAACTCACAAGCTTTTTCTATCTGCAACCTTGAATCTGGTATGGCTCCACCGAGACATAAAGCTCTTACAAGCAAGGTGCTATCTGTTATAAATAAGGACAATTAATTTAAAAATGGCTGGAAGAACAACAAGCTTCATATCAGAAGTTAAATTTATATTACAGGTGTTAGATGGATACTTTTCTAAAGATAATCATGGTCTGGGGGTGGCAAGGTAAAAGAGAATTTTTAAGAATATATAAAATGGGAAGATATCCCAAAGCTTTGGTGTTCCTTGCATATCACATTGCAGCTCAAAGCATTAAATATCACAGTTAACAATGGGATAAGGAATTTAAGAAAGTTCTCAAAAAATACATAGTCAATAAACACACAAAAATGTTCAATATCCTTTATCATGAGAGAGATACAGACTAAAGCTTCCTTTAGATTGCATCACACCCTAGTCAGATTGGCCATCATCAAGAATGCAAATAAAGGGCTAGGAAGACATTTCAGCAGGTAAGAACTCTTGCAGTTCTTCCAAAAAACCAACGTTCCTTTCCCAGCACCCATTTGGGGTGTCTCACATTGGCCTGTAATTCCATTTCCAGGGGATCAAATGTCCTCTTTTGGCCTCCATGGTCACCTGCACTTCCTTGCACATACAGTCGCACAGACACGTACATACAAATATAAATAAATCTTATACTTTCTGGACACAGCAGTGCAGCTGCACATATGAACTCACAGTAGTTGTGACAGTGTGCACAAGATCTGTGCAAGCTCAAGCCAGAGAAAACCCCAATATGGAGAAAGGAGGGAAGCACAAAATCTCATCCCTTGCCATTGGCAACTGATAGTTGTGGGGGAAAGGAAAGTCGGTTTTCCTTAACAGTGTCTCTTCTGGTAAATCCACAGTGCTCCAGTGGAATCACACATCTAGAGCATGTGAGAAGCACAAACTGTACTTGATGGATGAACAAAAGGACACAACTGCATGGTAGGGAGGAGACTTGTAGTGCTGTGAAACAGAATGATCCTCACACGTTCATATATGTGAATTTAAATGGTTGATTCACAGTTGGTGGAATTGTATGGAAAGGATTAGGATAGGTCGCCTTCTTGAAGGAAGTGTGCCACTGGGGTAGTTTTGAGTTCTAAAAAGTCCATACATTCTCAGTTAGCTCTCTCTGCTTCCTGATTGTGGGATAGATGTAAGCTCTTGAGTCCTTCTCCAATGCCATGCCCACCTGCCTGTTGCCATGCGCCCAGTCACGGTAATGATGGACTTTAACCAGCTGGAAGCATGAGTCCTCCAATCAAATCCTTTCACTTACAAGTTGCCTTGGTAATAGTATTCTGCCATGCCAATAAGATAAAACCAAAGATAGGGGAACAGATTTGTGAGAAATTGTAGAAGAAGGTGAATACAATAAAATATATTGTACAAAATTCTCAAAGAAATAATAGTTTTCTTTAATCTTATCTTAAAATAAAATGAAAATGAAAACAAATGGCAACATGCATGTAGGAGTGTGAATCAGTAAAGCCACTGGGAAGCAGTCTAAAATTATCTCATGACCCTAGAAGTAACTCTGACATATGGTTGTTGCGAATTGAACTCAGGACCTTTGGAAGAGCAGGCAATGCTCTTAACCACTGAGCCATCTCTCCAGCCCTGTATATGGAGAAATATTATCATGAAACCCAGTTAAAACATAATTTTCTTCAAAAGGGGTAAAAAGAAGCTGTCCTCTCTGGCTGCACCATGCTGTTCCTAAATGGTGTGAATTACTGAAAAGAACATCCCAGTGCCAGATGTTAAACACTTCCACATGAAGTCATAAAGGTCACAGGGGCTTCCAGAACAATGCAGACTCTTCCCAGTAGGAGACTGTATTACTAGGGATATCAAGCTAGAACTGAGCCTCCTCCCAGCTTGCTAACTTTCATGGCGCTGGACAGTGCTATGCTTGCTCTGGGGTAGAAAAGCCATCAACAATCTTACTCACTGTGATTCCTATGAAATTGCCAGACACGGTGTCCCCCTTGTACAACAGTGGCATGATTGTTAACGGGACAACTGCTGTTCTCTGATTGGGTCTGAGGTCAACCCCACAGGAGAGGAATGATATCTGCTACTGTGAGCCTGGCTTACACATGGCTAGGGAATCGATGGGCCCTAGAGAGAACACTACTGTTATTCAGCTAAATTAACACAGCACCAGCTTCAGTCTAAATGTCTGTTTATATACACAGACAAATGCAACTCTAAGCATTAATCAGACAAGCCTCTTTGCATTGAACTGCTATGAATACATGGCTGCTCTAGTGTTCACTGACAATAACTAATGGTTGAAAGCTCATCCCCAAACAGAACTATGATGGGTTGAATATGATGGTCCCCATAGTTTCTAGAACCCAGTTGGTGGCACTATTATTTGGGCAGTTTAGGAGGTGTGACCATGCTAGAGGACGTATGTCACTGGAACAGGCTTTGAAAGTTCAAAAACTGAGCCATTCCCAGTTTTCATGTGGTTTCCTGATGGCAGTTTAAGATATGAGCTCATGTCTGACTGCTGCCATGCCATGCCTCTCTGCCATGATGGTAGATTCTCATCCCTCTGGAATCATAACCCAATTAAGTTCTTCTTTCCATAAATTGTCTTGGTCATGATATTTTTATAACAGCAACAAGAACAACAAAAAACCTAGCTAATAAAAGGGAGCATTATTGGAAGAAGGATCAGAAAGAAAGGAAGCAGAGGAGATAGAGAGGAAAGCTATTAAATCACGGTCTCTGGGCACATCACCATCACTGCAAACATGAACTCACAGCAGCTGCAGCTATCCACACAGGGCCTGCACAAGAATGGTCTCTTCCATCAGCAGTCACGAGAACACTCACTGCTGAATGAGACTACTGACAGACCCTTGGAAATGGGTAGTCACTGTCTCTGGATGTTTGCCCACTGATGAGCCCACCAAGATGCAATGGAAAGTTCCAAAACCATGGTTACACAGATGGCCCTGGTAAAGTTCAATGAGTCAAAAAATAATACAAAAGGGCCTGACTGTGGGAAAGGTGTTTGCAACGAGAACTGGGATTGGAAAGGAAGACTAAAAAGTATGAGAGTGAGAGTAATTATAATGTATTATACACATGAATTAATTTTTCAAAGAACAAGTTTAGTTAAAGTATAGTAAAATGCATTTAAAAGAACAATGAAAATCAAAACGAGATAAATATCAAGTAGCAATCTGAGGTATATACACTTATGCATTACTGTTATTCTGCCAATGTTTATACTTAGTACTTAATACAAAGTGGGACCAATGTATATAAAATAATCAATTTCCAAGTTTTTAATCCTTAGGGATCACATCTTATTTATAATAAAATGTCACCATCTAGTGGTTTTAGTTTCAAAGTTCAGGCAAAAGATCCTATAGGGTTTTATGTTTAACCAAAGTATCATATATTCAAAATGAAACCTATTTTAAAATGAACCAACTGCTTTGGTAAAAAATGAACTCTAAAGTTGAAAGGTCAATAGGCACAAAGCTATTTCAGACAAGGATATTCAAAAGGATAGCTCATGAGTGAGGCCTTCACCTTGTTTGTAAATCCTCATGCTAATTCATGCATCAGTAAAGTTCAACAGCAGAGACATGCTCTGAAGTGTGTAGCCTATAAAGTAGTTTCTGCACAGTATGATATGAGATCCTTTTCTCCTTGGGGGCCTATAGAGGGTGTAATACCTGGAGAAACACTGCTTTAGGGTATATTTGCCATAGGGCAATTAACCAGTATCTTAGACTATGTTCATCAAAGAGTGAAGGGAAATGATTTATTTTTGCATAATTTCATAAGTTATGCAGATACAGCAAAGGATAAATATCTCCAATCACATATCTTCACATAATTCACAGACAGCTTAAACGTGGGCTGTAACACAAATCAATACAAAGAAGTCAGTAGCAACACAGGTGTAGAGGATGAGAAAGCAGAGAATCTGGAGCATCTGAGATGTCTTAAAGAAAATCAGGAATTAACTTGGGTCACGATTAAGTCACATTCACAGAGAACAAGTAAGCAATTAGACACACGATTTCAACGTTGGGGGCAAGGTCTGAGAGCAGCATACACCTCCGTATACAAACACTAATTAACAGTATTTAGAGTTATAACAATGAGATTAGCAAGAGAACAAACTCTTACACACCAGAAAAAGAATCTAAAAATGGGGTCCCAAGACTCTTGGAAATTCAGAAGTCTACAGTCGTGATATAAAACAGTGCTAGTGCACAGAGTTCAACTTTCAGTCTGCTTCTGAATAAAATACAAGCCGATAATTTGTTAAAGACCTATTTATTTTCATTTTATGTATATTGGCACTATTCCTGTATATATGTGTATGTACTATGTGAGCACCTGGTGCCTACAGAGGCTAAAAGAAGGCATAGAATCACCTAAAACTAAAGTTACAGATTGTTGTCAGCTCTCACGTGAATGCTGAGAACTGAACCAGTATTCTCTGCCAGAGCATCTCTCGAGGTTCAATGTGTTTTTAACAAATCCAAGTGCTGATGAATGAAGCACAGTAGTGACCACAGGCAGGGATTTTGGTCCATAAACTACTTTGTTATGTGGCCATTTTATAGAAATCATTGCTGACAGCTTGTCTGGATGTTAGAGGTGACCAGTGAGCATGATATCTCGAGATCAAGTGAGGCCAGGTTTCATAGAGAAGGGAACGCTGTGTCAAACTCTGGGCCTGGGGATAGATGGAGGAGATAAAGAATTGGAGATGACCATAGGCTTCCCAAAACAAAGGACATCGAGGACCATCACCAGAGTCAGGATCAGTAAGTTATTGAATCAAATTTATTGAATCAAAGTTATTGAATCAAAGTTATTGAAAGTTTGATTGGGATATAAGGAGGTGGAAACCATAATAGACTGGACTTTTTCAGAGTGTTTCTACTTTGGTAATAAAGAACTGAAGGTGGATGATGTGCGGCTTCATTAGGTGGGTGAGGGCTAATGGGGTCTGTGTCTTGAATGAGATCAGGGCGGTCTTTCACAGAAACACTAGTATAGAGACTATGGGTAAAGATGCCACTGGGGAGAAGCATGCTGTGTCAGGATATTGCACACTTTACCTTCTGAAGGCTCTTAGCAAGTTAGAGGGTCAACAGCAAAGAAAGTGGATGGGAGACTCCATGGTGGAAATTTTAAGAGAGCATATACAGAGTTATTTGTTCCTTACAGCGAAAAAGACACTGATTTTAAAATACTGAGTTTTTCCCTCTATCCATGAGGGTTAATTTAACATAACCTGAGAAAAACTGCGGGTAAAATATAGCTGACCAGATTGAGAAACTACGGGGGTGGGGCACACATCTTGATTGGCATTTATAATGACTCAAGTGGAGCAAAGTACTTGCATGGACTAAGTGGTTCTGCAGAAAATCATGACTATAATCAGAAAAAGAAGCACGAACATGCCATGATATATAGCATTTCATTGACACATACACAGGCTATGCAGAATACGCTGCAATTATTTAAGTCTAAAAAATGGACAAGACCCTAGAAAAGTTTTAAAAAATGACTACAATAGAAAATAGTGAGTGGATGCATACTAGTAGGTTGTTAAGAGCAGGCCTTGGGCGGGGATGGAGCCGCAAGGAAAATAGAGAATATGTTGATAAGCGTCAGACTGGAAGGTCCAGCGCAGAGAGAAATTTAAGAGACTATCTCTGTTCTTTACCGGGACGGTCCGTGTAGTTCATGCAGCATGTGCATTCATACTGCAGTTTGTAGTAGTGCCTCTGAGTTCCTGGGATGGAAAACAGTACTTTGTTTCTTCTATGTTCAGAACCCAAGTAATCACAGTAAGGTCATTAGGAATCAAAATTAAACACATTAATTGTGAGATACCTAAGTTTCACAACCAAAGACTTATTTAGGTTAAATATCTACTAGAAAACTTGAAATGCAAAAATTTAAAAGATCCATAAATGGTTCTGTGAATATAAGATGAAAAGAGGCCATAGGTATGCAGTAGATGAGAATCAAGTCTTTTATTTCATAAAAGATGTCTTTGCACCAAGTATTAATTTATAAATACCCACACCAAACCCAAAGTCAATCTCCTGTCTTGCTGAGTTCTGTCTAGGGGTGAATCTCTGGGAGAAGAGGCAGAGAGAGATGAATCAAGTCTTCTCTCACACAGCAGCCCATAGCACACATAGAGAACACCGACTTTGAACTGGTACCACACTGTATGGAGAGGGAGCTCTAGACTATCAAAGTTGGCTGAGTGACATAAGAGTCATAAGGAAAAGCTAATGAGACTTCTTTCTTTCAAGATACTAAAAACTAATCATTGAGTGCTGATTATTATGAGTAAAGCAACATAGCCTGCTTTCTTCTTTGTAAAGACGGGAAGAAATGAATTTGAACTTCAGTGTGCAGAACATGTCAGAACAGGGACAGAAAGAGCAGAGGACTCCTGTTGGAACCAGAGCTCCCTCTCAACTTTCTCTCTACTTAAGCTTTTAACAGGCCCCATGATTGGTGATGAAAATTTCTGAGGGGGACTTGAGTATCACTACTAGCAAGACAGAAAGCAGTTCCGGTACTAACTAGCCAAGTCCACTGACTGTCTGAGGCAGTGGCTACAGCTGCCACCCATCGGGAGCTTTGTTGTGCCAGGCTTCATACCCCTCCCTGCCAGGCAGTTTCTGTCATCGGCACACCCCTCCCCACAGTTGGTTCCCAGCTGTGGGTACTGTTATATTGCTTTACTCTCTGTCTCCACATGAATTTGGAACTTTATGGCTTCCTGTTTCCTGTGTCCTGCTGGGTCCTCACACATACCCTTGGATATGAAAACACTCTAGAAGAATGTGAGGGAACAAACTGTGAAGGAAAGAGCTTTAGTACAGCTCTTGCTGTGTGCAGAACTCCATTCTGCCTCAGAGATGTGAAGCATGCTAGCACATTTAAACCTTTCCTATGATTAATAAAATCCGTTTTTGAAAAAGACTCAGAAGTTCATTTGGAATAGAGACAAACTTTGATACAAATTTTATGAAGTCAAAGATGTTTTCTGGATGCTCACGAGGCTGAAGTTAGAGAAATTATATTTAACAACCAACTGTGGACTTTCATTCTCTCCCTTTTTTGGATTATTCTGAAAGAAAGAAATGATTAGTGAATTTTTCATTAAAAATTTATTCTCTCTACTTGTGACAGAAGGGAAAGCTGGGAAACATGATGGGCTCTTAATATATTGGCTTCTTTGGCAAAGGTTGAAGA
Organism: Ellobius talpinus; assembly: GCA_001685095.1. Taxonomy (NCBI): domain Eukaryota; kingdom Metazoa; phylum Chordata; class Mammalia; order Rodentia; family Cricetidae; genus Ellobius; species Ellobius talpinus. The sequence continues at coordinate 23,748 of LOJH01010910.1, forward strand.
AAATGCCAAAGCACCAGCTCATTTCAAATCTAACTTCCAGACAATTCTAGGGAAATATATCTACCTGTTACAACCCCCAAATAATTCCCTGTGATTTCTCCTCCTTCCTATTTTGCTACTATCCTTTCTACTCCATCCCTTGTATTTTCATACTAATAGATTCAGATCAAACATGCAAAACTATGGAATGCATATTGTTTCTCTAATTCCATCCTATCATTTTCCCATGTATCACCTGGATTTAATTTAAAGAACCATGTTATTTGAAGAAAAAGAGAAAGCCATTAGGAAGTTTGAATAATTTTCCCAAGAATTTGTTAATTTTAGGATTCAGATCTTTTCCATGAAGGTAATCATCTCTTCTATGAATGTATTTGAACATTCTATCCTTATATTCAAAATCCATGCACAGGTTTTCCTTGATACAGAATATTATTAATTTATTATTAATACATTTTTTATTTTTATAGGCAAGTTGCTTTTTTAATCTATGTGTTATATTTAAGGTTCTGTTTTCTTATCAAAATTCTTTTAAACCAGGATCCATTATTTATTCTTTTCCCAAAGTCATAAGTAATTAAAAGTCTTTAAGTCCTAGGAAAAATATTTTGGTCCTATGGTCAGACATTGGTGAGTAAAAATAAAAGAAGAATAACATCTCTCCTCCATATCACAGTAAGCTAAGTGAGCACAGTATTCAGTAAGAGACTTGCTGCATATCCTCTTTTATATCATTGAATGTATTCGTATCAGCTATTTCAACATTCTTGTCTTGTGCTACATTTATGGTTCATTTCTCGGGGCCTACTCCAGTAAGATTGGTGAGTTCTGGCAGAAGCATATTGCCCCAGATGTTATTGTGCTTTTATGCGAGTGTCTAGGCATCTGGGTTTGGGATGGTTGTGAAAAACAGTGGAATGAAATGAGAAGAACAGTTCAAGTTATGAAAGTAGAAATAGATTACTAAAGATAACCAAAACTAAGATAAAACTGGAAATGAAAAATTTAGGAAGTCAAACACAAACCTCAGAGGTAAGACTCACTAACAAACCACAAAAGATGACAGATAGAATCTCAGGAGTTTAAAAAACTAGTTACCTCTGTCAAAGAAAATGGCATATCTAAGAAAGTTCAGGCGTAAAACATCCAGAGAATCAGGAAAACTATGAAAAGACCTAATTTGTTAATAATAAGAATCAATGAACAATGCTCACCGATAACTCTCAACATTAAGGGTCTCACCTCACCAATAAAAATACAGAGACTAAAAGACTGAATTCTAAAACATAATCACTCCTTCTGCTGCATCCAAGAAACATATCTTAGCATCAAGGATAGACATCATTTCATAGAAAAAGGATAAAAAAAGATATTTCAAGAAATGAACTAAGGAAGCTGATGTAACAATTTTGATATCTGACAAAATAGTCTTCAAACCAAAAGTAACCTGAAGAGGTAGAGAAGGACACTACACTCTTAGCAAAAGAAACCTCCAAGAAGACATTGCAGGTCTTACCATCTATGCCCCAAACACAAGAACACCCATGTTTGTAAAAGAACTCCACAACATAAATCACTTATTGACCACACACACTAAAGGAGGAAGATTTCAACACCACGCTCTCACTAACAGCCTGTCCAGACAACAGCTTTAACAGAGAAATGCTGGAACTAAATGAACTAAATGATGTCATGAATCAAAGCAACCTAGCAGATATTCACAGAACATTTTTCCTAAACACAAAAGAATATACATCCTTCCCAGTACTTCATGGAACTTTATGCAAAATTGGTCACGTACTTGACACAAAGTAACCTTCAACAGATACAGGAAAATTGAAATACCAGGCTGTGTGTTTTCTGATCACCATGAATTAAAACTGGATTTCAACAGCAATAGAAACAATAGAAAGTTCATAAACAATAGAAAGTTGTTCATAAATAGAAACTGAACAACTCACTATTGAATGAAAACTGGATAAAGACAAAAATTAAGAAAGAAATTAAAACCTTTTAGAATTAAATGAAAGTGAAAGCAAAACATGACTAAACCGATGGGCCACACTGAAGGAAGTTCTAAGAGGTAAGTTCATAACACCGACCACCAACATTTAAAAAGAAGAAAGAAAAGAAAGGAAGAGAACAAGAGACTGCTCAGTAGTAACTTGATTACACATCTGAAAGTTCTAGGACAAAAAGAAAAAAAATCACAACCAAAAAGAGTGAATGGCAAGAAATAATAAAACTCCAGGTTGAAATCAATAAAGCAGAAACAAACAACAACAAAATCTGTACAAAGACTCAATGAAACAGAGTTGGTTCTTTGAGAAAATAAGATTGACAAACCCTTAGCCAAATTAACTAAAAGATGGAGAAAGAATATCCAAATTAATAAAATTAGAGACACAAAGGGAGAGATAACAAGAGATACTGAGGAAATCATAAGGACATACTTTAAAAAATCTGTATTCCACCAATTGGAAAGTCTTGGCTGTAGGCCTAAGAGAAACCCAGATACTACTGTTCTGTTGAGGATATGTAACAAGGAAATGTTTCCTAATGACATTCTGTCATGCTCAGAGATCAGCATCTTCCTCAGCTATCATCTGAGAAATTCCTCCCACAGTAGATGGGAACAAATGCAGAGACCATAGAAAGACATTGTACAGAAAGTGGAGGAGCACACAGCCCTAAATGGTACATCTCCGTCAAATCCTCCCCTCCTCAGGGTTCAACGAACCTTGCAGAAGAGAGGCAAAATAATTCTAAGACCTAGAGAGGACAGAGAATACAGCAAGACTGATACATATGGATTCACAGAGACTGACACAAAATGCACAAGACCTGCATGGGTCTATACCAGTGGGGTCCCGGAGCTCAGAGAAGTGGAAAAACCAGTTTTCTCCAATGGAGTCTAATTAGAGACACAAACCACTCTTTTGTTTTTGTTAAAATAATTACTTTTCATTTAATGTATCAGTCCCAGTTGCCCCTCCTTCCTCTTTTTCTGCTCCCTCCCTCCCTCCCTTCCTACCCTCCACCCACTCCTCAAGGGGGAAAGGCCTTTCTTGGGGAGTCAACAAAGTTTAGCATACCAGCTTGGGTCGGACCAATCCCCCCCCCTCCATTAAGACTGAGCAATGTATCCCATCATAGGGAATGGGCTCCAAAAAGCTAGTTCATGTACCATAGGTTCTGTTGTCTCTGCCAGGTTCCCACCCAACAGATCAAATTACAAAATTGTCAGCCACATTCAGAGGGTCTAGTTTGGTCCCACGAAGGTTCCCCAGTGGTCAGTCCTTAGTCTGTGAGCTCCTACTAGCTCTGCTCAGCTCTCTCTGTGTTTGTACCCATCATGCTCTTGGCCTACCCTTGTTGATATGATCCCTCCTCTCTCATTTCAACTGAACTCCAGGTACTTAGTCCCATGCCCAGCAGTAAATAGCCCACACAGAACGAACTCAGTGGTATTCTTTGAAGTTTTATTTTTTCCATAATGCTTCGTCTGGGCTTTTCTTTTTATCTTTTTTAACCTCACAGATCTTTTTCTCATATTGCTTCTAATTTTGTTTGTATGGGTTTCCTGTATGTCTGTCTCCGTGTCTTTATGTATTTCTTCCGCTTTTCGTTGGCTCTTCTTTTCTATTTGCTTCTCTAGTTTCATTTTATGTTATTTATTACAATTATATTTCAAATCCTTGTTTGTATTTTAATGAGAAATAAAAAAGAAAGGGTGTGGATTTGGGAGGGTAAGGAAATGGAGGATATGGGAGAGTGGAGGAGGGAAAAACATAATCAAAATATACCATATAAAAAGTTATTTTTAATTTAAAAAATAGAGATAAAAATTTAAAGCAGGGAGAATTTCCATGAGGTGACACAAGGCCGAGCTAAGCTTTGTCGTATTCTTGGTGGTACACAGAAAGCTGTGACTTCTGTTTTCTTTTGTTTTTATTTAATTTTTGAGACAGGGTTTCTCTGTGTAGCTTTGGAGCTTGCCCTGGCACTTGTTTTGTAGACCAGGCTGGCCTCGAACTCATAGAGATTCGCCTGCCTCTGCCTCCCAGGAACTGGGATTAAAGGTGCACGCTACCACCATCCACCAAGCTGGGATATTTTTAAAGCTAATGTATCATAAATTCTTTTGACATGCTTTGTAGTTTATAGATGACTGGTGCCTAGGATGTCGCAGGAACTAGACGAGTTGCTTGTAAAACAAACAAAAATAATTTTAATTGAAAAGAAATTATTAATTATAAGACAAGAGAGATTTCTGAACAATAAACATGTACTTGAAATAAACCATATCAAACACGAAAGTAGAAAAGATTTCCCAATAAAGTAAATGCCATTAGAAAACTTCAGCCCTGCTAAAGCCCAGAATTCAGCATTGGACTGAAGAAAATAGGGTTGGAAAGGAGTCTTAACGACCAATTAAAGGGAGAAAGGGGAGAAAGGAGAACAAGATGCCATGAAAGTCAAGGGAAAAGGAGTCTAAGTGGCGCAACAGGAAGGACGGGGGAAATCTCTGACACTGCAGAGCCACTCAAGTGAGAGGACTCACTACTGTCATTAGTAAGGAATGTCAGTGGTAAAAGGAAGGGATTGAAAAGTGGGTAGGAAAAGTCGCTATATCTCTACAGGGAACTGGATGTCACAGAAGGAAGGAAATAGGTCGAACTATAGGACGTAAAAGATAACATTTAAGATTAGTTTAAAAATCACCTCATCAATATATTTTTTATCTTTGTGGGGTTTTTGTTGTTATTGTTGTTTTTTAAAGCTTTATTTATTGCGTATACAGTATTCTGCCTGCATGCATCCCTGCAGGCCAGAAGAGGGCACCAGATCTCATTACAGAGGGTTTCAAGCCATCACGTGGTTGCTGGGAATTGAACTCAGGAATTGAACTTTAGAAGAGCAGGCAGTGCTCTTAACCACTGAGCCATCTCAAAAAAATGAATCATAATTGTTCATGCTGTAAATATTTATTAATAAACATATTTTTTAAATTGCCCAGCTCCACAATAGGGAATTTATACCTAGTATTGAAATTTCAGTAAAAACATCAAAACAGCAACAACAAAAACATGGCTGAAGATGTCTTATGCAGTAGGGAAAACTTAATTTTTTTAAGCTGGATTATCATGATACCAAGATACTTTCTACCTTCTAAATATTTGTAGTTATATTTATATTTATAGACAATCCATCAGCATATATAGAGAAGCCACTCTGCATAATGAACAGCCTCATGGACACAGAGAATATATGGCTGCTCAACATAGTGAGAATTACTGATGGTTAAGTGCTCAGCCCTAAATAGAACATCCACATAGCTACCTCCAGGTCTGGGGGGTCACTTTGGAAGAAGGAGAAGAAAGAATGTAGGAGCTGAAAGATAAAAGACACACTCTGAAATACTGACTTCTGGGCCTGGAAGGGACCAGTCACGGTCCCTTATGACCTCACAG
>LOJH01010912.1:5830-25893 GCA_001685095.1 Ellobius talpinus
CTCTCTCTCTCTCTCTCACACACACACACACACACACACACACACACACAGAGACAGACAAACAGCTCCCTGTGTTCTTCTACACAGAGGTTCTCCTGCCTCTGCCTTTCAAGTGCTGGGATTAAAGGTGTGGGCCACCATGCCTGGCTACATTTTCCTACCTGTCCTCTGTCACACAACCACATATGGTCTCTCACCCCTCACTTTACAGCTCCTTTCAGCTATATTGGCTTTCTATACCAGTCGGGGTCCTAGCTGGAAACAAGGCATACTCAGGAAGTCACTGATAAGAGTTTAGTGACCTGACCATTCACGAAATCTGCTAAACTTCTCTAATGACACAGAACTGGCAACAGGGGAAATCTAAAAGTTATTGAGGCAATGAACTTATGATACACATGTGACAGAAGCTGTGACCATAATGATGACTAACCTGTGGCCTTTCTCTATTGTATCATGATGATGTTACTGATTGACTTAAATTCTATCTGCAGTCAGAAGTCAAGTGTTTAGTTCCTTCCTAGTCAGCTTCTCGGGGCAGAAAGCAGGGAAGTCAGGAATGGAGAAGGGTTTGGGGCAAGGGAAAGTGGAGAATGACCACTCTATCGCCTCAATAAATGGCAACACTAAGACCCAGTTTCCCTAGCCAAGAACCCAGAGTCTGGTAAATCCCCAGCTGGCACGTGCTGCTCGCTGGCACGTCTCTGACGTTTCTCACATTCACCCCTTCTTGCCAGCTGTGTAGCCCAAGCAAGCATTACAATTTCCATCCTCCTGTCTCAGCCTTCCAAGTAACCAGAAGTAACTACCAGCCTGAACCACCAGGCAGAGCAATCCTGCTCATCGTAATGGATAGACACATTTCTTATCTCACCTCTCAGCTTCAGGTCTAAAAGCCTCCCTTTACCATCTCCTCGCTGCTTCATGTTGTTACTGAAGCTCTTTCTGAAAGACTAATCACCGGTCTCTGTGATGTTAGGGCCACATTTTGTGCCAAGCTTTTAGTTTTAAAATTAACCATAAATATCATATGCCAAAACTTCAACGAAAGTCAAGATATACTGGTAAAGTACATAAAACGGGAAATCCTTCCAAGAAGTAACCATTATTAACAATTTCAATATGCCTTTCTAGTTAGACTATTAAGAAATATCTTAAAATAAGTATAGACTTTCAGAAGGCAGAACAAAATGTGAATTGTGTCCTCCCAAGAGATATGCTCCAGTCCTAATCCCAAGCGCCAATATATGTGATCCATCTTTTCAGATCTATCAGGTTGAGATGAAGTTATACTAGATTAGGTTGAATGCTAAATCCAATGACTTATGCTCTCATAAAAAGAAGAAACTATGACCAAAGACACATGAAGGATGAAGCACATGACACAGAGACACAAGTTATATCAACAAATCCAGGAGCACCACACATTGTTTGGTAACCATAGCAGCCAGGAAGAGGAAAGGTAGGGTGCTGCTCAGATCGTCTTCAAGAACATTATTCATCCCTCCAAGACAACATCTTGACTTGGATTGCTGGACTGTGGAGCTGTCATCTCCAGAACCATGAGAGAGTAGATTCCTGTTGTTCTAAGTCATCCATTCTGTTGTAGTTTAGCAACCCTAAAATCTCAGTATCAGGAGCTTCTCCAGTGGGAACATCATTCATACCATGCTACAATACCAAAAAGGAAGCTGCTATTCATATAACTCGGTTAACTAGTCAACAAGCTTGCTCAGATTTCACCCCAGCTTGTTTTTATCAGAGAGAGAGATTTCCTTCTTTCCCATAAATGCCAAGAAAGCCCTATTTCTCTGAGTTATACCCTCAGCCCTTCATTGCTTATAAAATTTCTTAGTTCTCAGTTCACATGAAATTAACTATCAATAACATATGCTATAGACAAAGGTTTTTTTAAATGAGGAATGCCCTCAAATCAAAAAAATACTAACAAATAGAAAAAAATGTATTAAAATATAGTCAATTCATAGAAAGAAGAGAGTAAATGACCAGTGAACACACAAGGAGCTTCTGAGCTAGACTAACACTTAGCGAAGTGCACTTTACAATTACCATTCAATGTTTTTCAGCCTGGGTATGGTGGTCCAGACTTGTAATCCCAGATTTCCAGAGGCAGAGGCATGAGGATCCCAAGCTTGATACTGGTCTGGTCTTTATAGTGAGTCCCAAGCCATTCAAAGACCTTGCCCCACAATAAATATAACAAGCAAACATAAATAAATAAATAATAAATAAATAAATAAAGTAAATGTTTTCAATTGATGTAACCTTTCAAATGGATACAAGACAAGAGACAGAAATACTTATGCACAATGATGTGGGTAATAAATTAGCACATTTTCCAAAACACAATTTAGGAATATCCATGATATCTACGGTATACCATTTGATCCAGCAATCACACTTTTAGGGATCTAGAGAACACTTGTGTACATGCAGAAAAAAATACTTAAGAGGATGTTTTGTTTTAAATAAGAAAAGAATAGACAAGCTCAATTATTGATCCATAAAAGAATGGTTCTGGGCCTGGGGAGATGGCTCAGCAGTAAGAGCACTTGCTGCTCTTACAGAGGACCTGGGTTCGATTCTCAACACTTACACAGTAACTCACAACCCTCTGTAACTCCAGTTCCAGGAGATCTGACATATTTTTATGGCCTTCAAGTATACTAGGCATGTGGTGCACATACATACATGCAAGAAAAACATTCATACATATAAGATGAAATAATCTTTTTAAAATTTGTAAAGGGAATGGTTAGATTATAATATGCCTTCGTTTTGCATCATCAAAAGAACAAAGTTAACAAACATTGCTAAGAGGCTAAACAAAATCATAGAACAGTAGGTATTAGAGAGGCTGTATATAAAGAACATAGGTGATACCTGGGTTGCTATCCAAGCTCTGGAGATTTGGATAATTTAAATATTTGCTTAACCTTTGGAACTTCAGGTCCCTCACAGCAAGTGAGAATGTTAACATTAGCGTCTATCTCAAAGGCTTATTTTTCATATTAAATGAGTTAATAGATGTATTTTAGAATGGTTTCTGGAACATATCTGTTTTTAGTAAATGGTAACTACTACCATCATTATTGCTTTGATACAAAATCTATATATTTTATTACTTGCACATCTATTTATATCTATCTGTCTATACATGCATACGTATACATGCATACGTACATACGTACACACACGGACACACACACACACTGCTGAGCATGGAGGCACACACATAGTAGAGACAGAGGCAGAAGACTGGGAGTTTGAGGTCAGTCTGAGTTAAACAAAGAGACCCTGTTTCAAAAAAGAAAAGCCAGCATACGTATACTGTGTGTGTATGTTAATATGTGCAGGTACATATGCACATGTCTATACAAGATGCCAGAGGTCAACCTTGGGTGCCATTCCTCAAGAGCTATCTGTCATGTTTACTGAGAGAGGCTGTCTTGCTAGGTCCTGTGGATCACTCTTTAAGCTTTGCTGGATGGCCAGCGTATCCCAGGGATCTGCCTGTCTCGGGCTCCTTGGTACTAGGATTACAAGCACACACCGCCACGTCTGTTTTTAGAAGGGTGCTGGAGATCAGACCCGGGTCTTCAAGCTTGTGTGACAAGCACTTTCCCAACAAAACTGTCTCCGTCCTCTACACATACTTAACATGTTGGCAGCTAAATCTGGGTCTCCAGAGGGAGATTCAACAGCATCAATTGGGTCAGCAGAACTAGCTGTGTGGGACACAATGACTGGTTCTTCATGAGACGTGCCGAGCAGTATGGTTTTCAAGCCTTCCCTTGGGCCTGTGCTACCCACTTCCTGTCTTTTTTGAGGGGGGTTGTTTTAGTTTGGTTTGATTTTTTGAGACAGGGTTTCTCTGTGTAGCCCCGGTTGTCCTGTAAATTGCCCTGTAGACCAGGCTGGCCTCCAACTCAGAGTTCCTAAGAATACATTTTATTCCTTTCTCTTGAGCTGACATTCAGTAAGGCACAACATGCTTGGTTGTCTGTTAAGTGGTTTATTTGTTTTGTCCTGACTGAAACCAAATATAGTTTTTAAAAAGCAGAATATATGAGATTTAGGCCTTCTTTGATGGTCCAGCCTCTCCCATCAGATCAAGAAGAAACAGAAACTAACAACAGAAACAGAAACTAAAGTTGTTTGACTTACAGGATGTGTTCGATTTATCAGAATAAGTGGAGCAAAGTTGGTGACCACAGGACACAGGCTTTGTGTTGCTCCAAATGCACAGAATTTGCTGCTCTCACCTTCAGCCAGGTTAAGGGGCAGACAGAGACAGGGTTACGGAGCTAATCATTTCCTTGGCTCAGAACCACGTTACTGGGCAAGTTGAGCAGAGCGACACACACACTTAGTAATTATCATCCACTACTTTCAGAAACTTGCACAAAGGACTTAGCACGCTGATCAAGAACTGCCACAGCCTGATTACAATCTAAGTGTCCAGCTCCAGCCACTTCCTCTTATGAAACCCCAGTAACGCACAGTTTCTGGAATTTATTTCCTACATTCTACAGGAATGCTTTCCCCTCTGGGTCTGTGCTCACACTCCCATTCATTCTGCAAAGCCCAAAATGCATGCCATAAGCTCAGGGCCGTGTTTGCATCTGACTTGTTTGCTTATCAAATTTTCGTACTATCATCTTGAGCTTTTCTCCATAGTAAGTCAATTCACAGCAGGCAAGAGCCTTGTCTGTGTGCTTTCCCATACTACTCAGCAGACAGTAAGCGGTCAATTTTTGTGAACTTATCTACAGTTAATGATCTATAGTAGAGTTGAGAGTAAATGCCAGTAATTAAAAGGAACTCTAATGAAAAAGAAGTTCAAATGGTCAAGTTTATTTGAGGTGGGGATTCGCTGTGTAACATAGCTGGTCCTGACCTCACAATCCTCCTGCCTCTGCCTCCCCAGTGGTAGGATTACAGCCACCACACCACACCTGACTCAGAAGGTCAGTTCTTTATGCTTGCCTTTCTTCATACCATACACCATACGCTTAGGGAAGCCTCCTGAGATCCTAAAAATTCCCAGATTGTAATTCTTTTTCTTTTGTAGAATTAGAACCCTCCACCTGCTAGGTCAATGCTCTGCCACTAGCTGTCTCCAGTCCTCTTTTTGGCTAGTTATTTTGAGACAGGGTCTCACTAAGTTGCCAACATAGGCCTTGAACTTGCAATCCTCCTGCCTTAGCCTCCAAAGTAGCTGGATTTCAGGCCTGCACCACCAAGCACCATCTCCCTACAACAATCTTTTGACACTATATACCTACTATTTATTTAGTCTTATAATTATTCATTAGTTTTGTGGTTATTTTTATTAATATCCTTTTCTATGAGTAGGTAGATATTTCTATACGGTGAAAGGTCACATTTGATTTTGTTCATCACCATGGCCTTAGCACCTAATAAAATGAATGAATAAATGATTGAATATAGTGGCAGTGTGGTACCTGAAAATCAAGAGTTTGTACAGAGAAATATTAATAACTATATCAAAAATCATCCTAGAAGAGACCAGAACTTTGAGTTACACGTACCATGCTCTGCGTGCCATTTTCAAACAATAACCAAAAGTCTGAAAAACTACTCATGAATTAATCTAACAAAAATCATTAACAAATTAATTTTTTATAAATCAACTGTTACATATTCTAGTAGGCAGTGTTTTAACATACGTTTTCCAATTGCATGTTGTGATGTTTGCCTATAATTCTAACACTTATTAGAGGCAGGGGAACAGGAGGAGTTCAAGATTATCCTCAGCTACCCTTTGAGTTCCAAAACAACCTGAGCTATATGAGATCCTGCCTTAAAAAACCAAAAGCCAGACAAAAGCAATTTTCTATATACACGTGTATGTGAATATGTGCTCATCACACACACACACACACACACGAACAAAAATGGGGGATAGTACCTGTAATGACTTGATTAGAAGCCATTTTTCAATTTTCAAAAAAATTACCTTCACAGTCTGAATCAATTATTGACATTCTACCTAATTTAGAGAAAGTAAAATGGAGCAATAACAATTATCTGATTTTCACGATGAAAACATTTAATTAGCAACATAAAGCAAAAACCCAGAGTGTCAAAATAACCAAGTTATTTATATTGATCGTATCTTCAAGATGATTTAAGCAGTCTTTATTTTCATTACGAAGAGAGTAAGCAAAGATGTTTCTATGGTTTAAACTTATTTAAAATGGTGGGAAAGTATTTCTCAAAATTCTTTTAGTATTCTTCAAAACCGTAGGCTCCAGGTCAAGTGTTTCCTGTGTTTGGCACACAGCTAAGCTCAGATGTTGGTAATATTCTTCATTAAGGCAAAGGCCTCTCTGTATGTTTTTGATGTTCATTTCTGACACTTAATTAGAATTAATGAACTTAGCCATTTACAGATGGCAAGAGCTGCCAGGATTCCAGAAACCATAGACCAGAAAGATTGATGAGACTTTCGACTTCCATCACATGAGGCCAAGTGAGATCAGACACTTTGGTTCTACATGTATAGCTGAGAACATGTGTCTCCGTGTCTGTATTGAAGACTACAAGCGCCTAAGGCGTGATCTTTGGCAGCTTTGTGCAGCACAATGGGAATACAGAAAACTGTAAAAGAACAGGTTTACATCCCTAGTACTGATCAGTGGGCTCATTATGCTGTCAAACAGTAAAGGGATATTTAAACACAAATAAAGGATGCTTTCTCTGAGTGGTGTCCACTCTCTGTGCGTAATTACTGGGGATGTATTTGGGAGTTCCAACTTTGAAGGAGTGTTTCATTTCTCACTTAAGGGACCAGCTTACCTCTTGGCACCCATGGTGCAGTGAGCAACAGCCTGCAGATGCCAAAGTGCTCTCCTGCCAGCCCCAGCAGGTGGCTATGTGGATGGCAGACATGAAACCGTCATGCACAGCTCCATCCCAAGTTAGTTGGCTCATTTTCTTTATCTGCTTTTATCAAGCATACAGAAGAAGTCACATGATTTGTATCTGACCTTTGAAATAGTATAATACAAAAGAAAAAGCCAGAAAGCCCAGGTAACTTGAGAAAATCTAGAACATTGTCAGTTTCTTTCATCTACCTATTTAAGGTCCTCTTCTTTTAGTCTGACTTATCTTCAGGGGTAACTCATTTACATTTTTGATTTTATTTTTCCATGTTTCTCTCCACCCAGTCCACAGAGGGTGGGGCATTAGGGATGCAAACTAGGACCTTGTGCATGCTAAGCAAGCATTCTGCCACTGAACTACCCAGTTCTTGACATATATTCTTTTAGATCAGGTCTCCTAGTAGTCTAGGTTGCTCTTGAGTTCAAGGTCCTCCTGCCTCTGACCCTGTGTTGGGATTACAGAAAGGGACCACCAAGACCAGCCTCTATACCTTTTCAAAAGCAATTTTAGCATGTAGGTATACATAAACTTTGTATGCTTTTATTTCCATTGTTTGGTGCTTTATAAAAGTTATACCATATTTAATGTAGTTACTGTATCTTCATTTCTTTTTCACGGAACAGAATGTTTCCAGGGTTCATCTGTATTGTTGTTTACAGTCTCCACACCACTGTTGGGTCACTGCATGATGACAGCATGGTTTGTGAGTACATTCTTTGGTCTCTGGACACTAGACTTGTCCATAGATTTGAGGTTTATTGTTTTGTCTTTGTCTTTATGAATGATGCCACTGTGAGAATGTGTCCTGGTGAGGAGGGCCAGATTACACAAGGGATAAGGCCTAGGGATACAGTCATTGAATCCCAGAATCCGCAGCCAGCCAGCGGGCCATCCTGGAGCAGCCCTTCCTGATACAAAGGCCAAGAGGAATGAGGAACCGAAAGTTAGGCAAGCTCAGTGTGAGCACACTATCAGGGCTATCAGGGCTGCCAAGGACACAAAAAGGCTAAGGCATTGAAGATGACAGCAAGGGCTGCTGCCAAGGTCCCCAAAAGTGGCGTGCACCTAAACAAAGACTATGAAGCCTGAAGGTCTCTACTCTCTGAGTCAGTGAAAAACGCTGAATTTGTAGGTTAGAGTTTTAAATAAAGATCTGTCTGTAACTCTTTAAAAACAAAAGTGATTTCAGGGTTTACAGTAACACCAGCAGCTTGGAAGAGTTCCTGTTAATCCATTTTACCGCCAGCACTTGAAAATTATAAGGCCTTGTTCTAATCTAGGAGGTGAGATAGCACCTCATCTGCGACCACCCTTGGCTTCTTCATCAGGTCCAGCCATGCTGACTTTCCAATTCATCTCAGAGCTGAGCACCTAGAGGGAACTGAAGGAGATAGAGAGGAGTGGACTGTTTCTCACTGAGCCATTGAGAATGGTATCAGCTGTACAGCTGTTCCCTGCAAAAAGCCTTTCCTAAGCCTCTCAAGGTCATATACCATGTACATGCAACTATTTAAACAGTTAAAATATTTTTAGTTTCTTCTCTCTATGTGCCAGCTGCTTTCCTAGATCCAGGGATATCACAGTAAATGAAATAATAAAAGTCCTGTCATTCACGGTGAGAGGGGAAACAGACAATAACCAACGAGGATGTGAACTAAGCATGGGGGCACATGTAATTCTAGCACACATGAAATTCGGGCTAGAGGATCAGAAGTTCAAGGCCAGCCTGAGCTACACAGTGAGTTCCAAGTCAGCCTGGACTACACAGAAAGAACTTTCTCAAACCAAAGAAGCCAAGAACAGAAAAAACAAAACAAAACAAAACTAATGTGTACTATAATTAGGGTGAAAACAAGTTTGGGGGCTAGACAGGGCAGGTTCAAATCCATTCTCTAGCTATACCAGGCACTTGATCTCTCTGAACTGTCACCTCTCTAGGGGTGGTGGAACCTGGGAGAATGGAGCAGATAAATGAGGCGGAGTAAAGTCTCAGGCAAGAGTCAACTTTACTCAGAGCATCAGACAGCTTATACTCTTTAAAAAACGTTGCTTGAGTATAAAGTTCTCATCATTTAAGCTGTATACAACAATCACAAGGACAAGCCACATGGGGTAAAACATGTTTTTCCAGAGAGGGCTATAGAGGATAATTTAAATATTTAATTAAATAACAGCAGCAAGCAATAATGAGTAATCTGAAGTAAACACCACTCTTATCCCCTACTCCTGAGAGGAGCACAAAACATTCCGAGAACAATTCAATTTTGCAGAAACTGAGGCCACAAGACTCTTGTTTCCTTGGACTGTGCTCAGAATTTGTCTCACACAGCGCTCTTCCTGGACCAAGTTCTGGCGTGAGCCAGCTCCCTGTTTTATCACGAAGCATCATCTTGCAAGTTCATAAAGACTGGGGTTCTTTCCTGTCTGTGCACTTTAAGGAGTGCCTTGGGAAGAGGACTCAAGGACTTCAAGGGTGGAGCAGTGTCATCTCCTCTGTTGTTTCCCCAGGGGCTGGATCCACAAGGGCGACATTCCAAGTCAACACAGAAGCCTACACACCTCCAGCATAGGTCTGAGCATTGTAACCCATTTGCCTTCTTAGGTGAGCAAATATCATGGGTCTGATTCTTCCTTTGTTCCTCTTCATGAGGTCACGAGCCTTGCTTGGTGTTACCTTTCCTCTTCATATCCCCTTATCCTCTTTGCTATTTCCCTAATATCACCAGTAACAGCATACAAACATTCCTTGTAGTTGGGTGTGGTGGTGCATGCTGGGAGATCATGAGCTCCAGGGCAGCCTGGGTCAAAAAGCGAGAACCTGCCTCAAAAGAGCAAGGGTTGAGACATAGGGGGACAGAATGTTTGCCAAGCATGCGCATGACCCTAGACTGCAAATCTAGCACCGCAAGCAAACCCATAGATATTTTGGTCAACTGTCCTGATTGATTTTTGTTAATTTGATGAAAACTTAGATATATCTGGGAAGAGAGATCTTAAATCTTAATTGTGAAAATGTTTCCATAAAATTGACCATAGGTAAGTCTATGGGGCATTTTCTTAGTTAATGTGCCAGGGTCCAGTCCATCATGGATGGTACTACCCCTGGGTAGGTGATACTGGGTTGCATAAGAAAACAGGATGAGCAAGCCATGGGAAGCAAGCTAGTAAGAATTCCTAGATGGCCTTCTACTTCAGTTTCTGCCTCCAGGTTCCCTCCTGACTTTCCCCAATGATGGACTATAACTTAAGAGTAAGCTGAAATTAACCCTTTCCTACCCACGTTGCCTTTGGCCATGAGATTTTATGACAAAAATAAAAACCCTAACTAAACCACCAACCAAATGGCAAAAAATAATTTTTTTTTTGAGTCAAGGACTAACTGTATAGCCTAAATTGGCCTTGAACTCGACTTCTCATCTCAATCTCCTGATAATAATTGCTCAGCACTTGGGAGGCAGAGGCAGGTAGATCTCTGTGAGTTTGAGGCAAGCCTGGTCTACAAGAGCTAGTTCCAGGACAGGCTCTAAAACTCCAGAGAAACCCTGTCTCGAAAAAACAAAAAATAAACAAAAAAAGAATAATTGTTTTACATGTGTTGGGGCCTAAGTGTATACCACATATGTGCAGGAGCCTGTGGAGGTCAGAAGAGGTACGAGATACCTTGGATCTGGAGTTGTGAGTTGATGGCTGTGAGTTGCCATGTGCGTGCTGGGAACCAAACCAGGTCCTCTGTAAGAGCAGTAGATGCTCTTACCCACTGAGCCATCTCTCCGCTCCACATCTCATGTTTGTTTGTTTTTAAGCCTAGAACTCACAAGGGATTACAGAGGTGTATCACCATGCCTGGCTTATATGTCTTTAGTACTATTCAGTTTGTTTACCACCCCACGATAATATTTTGAATCACTGATGGTTGAATCTGTGAAAGCAAAACTTGGGGACACTGAAGACTGCATATATGACAATCTGAGAAAATTGAACACTGGTGAATATTAAATAATTTAACTTTTTAAAAGTTTGTTTGATTATTTTATGCGTATAGGTGTTTTGCTTGCATGTGTGTCTGGGGTCTGGTGCTCACAGAGTCCAGAAGAAGGTATTGGAAACCCTGGTACTGGAGTTACAGATGGTTGTGAGCTGCCATGTGGGTGTTGAGTACTGAATCAAGACCTCTGGAAGACTAAGCAGTGCGCTTAATTGATGAACCATCTCTGCAGACCCCCCTATTTAAGAGACCAGGTTTCTCTGTAGCTTTGGAGCCACCACCGCCCGGCTTTAAGATTTATTTTTATTCACGTATATATGTCCCATGTGTGTGGGTGCCTGCGGAGGCCGGAAGAGGATTCCCTGGAGCTATAATTATAGGTAGCTGTGATGCACCCTACGGGGGGGCTGAGAATCAAACCTTTGTCCTCTGGAAGAGTAGGGAGCACTTTAACTACCTCTGAGCTAGTTCTCCAGTCCCAATTTAAAGATAATAGATGGCTTTTAAATGGTGATGACGCAGTGGCAGCTCACAGAAATCTGTTCTGATATTCAGAAATGTATTGAAAGAAATTGCATCGTATCGTGTATGAAACCGTCAAAGAATAAAATTTTAAAAATAGGAATTTATATAATGTCTTGGTTGGATTTAAAATAATCTAGTGGTAGAGAAAAAGCTGATAAATAGGTTACAGGTATAACCACAGGGGATTGGATAAATGGGGCTTGTGGTACAATCTGTTTTAACACAGTTTGTAAATTACATTACAACAACTTGCATGAAATTGCTATTGTCAATTCCAATTTAGTCCGGAAAACTGAAAAAAAACAAATTGTCGAATTACTACATGGAAGTTGCTAGCCTGAAAAAGTCTTAGGAAAGCTTTAGAATCAGCTATCCTCAAAGCCATTGCCTAGAATTCCATTGTTTTCCAGGCCTTCCCAACATAAACCATCATCCCACACAGAAACACTGGCTGCTTATTTCTAGGACCCAGCACAACCATCCTGCTCTTTGAAAAGCACAGTTGTGGATTGCCCCTGGGAGAGTTGGGAATTTACTCTGGTCCCTCCCAGCCAAAGACTGAGTCTTTTGGGAAGCAGCTGGGAAAACTCCCAGAAGATTGAGCATGCCTCTGCTGATGTCATCAAGGAAACCAGAGTCCTAGCTTCCCTTGTGAAACTGAACTAGAAAGGCAAGTACCCCGAGGTCCCTTTCTTAGCTTTCCTTGCCCTGGTCATCATGACACTGACTTTGGACACTCTTCAGAGACTGTGACTTCCTGGCCTTGCTCTGTTTCTGATGTTTCCCATGGTTCTTTGGAGTGGTTAATAGAAACACCACCTGAGCCAGGAAGTCTTAGAACTACCCCATTTTACAAAGTCTGCCACCCCAAGCAGGAATTAAACAGCACAGGCGAAAACTACCTGTGGTCTTTCATGAAGTAATACATAGCAAAAATCTTGTATTTCCTTGAGGATTTCAAATTTGGTTTTTTGTTTGTTTGTTTGTTTGTTTGGTTGGTTGGTTTTTCGAGACAGGGTTTCTCTGTGTAACTTTGGAGCCTGACCTGAAACTCACTCTGTAGACCAGGCTGGCCTCAAACTCACAGAGATTCACCTGTCTCTGCTTCCCGAGTGCTGGGATTAAAGGTGTGTGCTACCACACCTCGCTTCAGATTGGTAGATTTTTCTTCAAAGGAATAAACATATCTCTCCAAGATTCTGTGATTAACATTAGAAGTATTACATAAACAGAGCACATATGTAGCATATGTATGTAATACTAAAGACTCATACTGGCCTGTTATTCAGGATCCTCCTGCCTCAGCATCCTGAGTACTAGTATTACAGGAATGTGCTACCTTTCCTGGCTTCTGAAGACACTTCTTACCTGAACTTCACTCTTAGAATGTCACCCAATGAACATAATGATATCTAAAAGGAGAATAATATTTTAATAAGAGAATCAGTCCAGTGCCATGTAGTTTGTATAGACAGTGGGTAATGAGCATTGGGAAATGTTTGTTTTAAGATTTGCCTGCAGGGAGGTTTTCCTCATTTGCTCTGAGACGAAACCGAAGAGACCTATGATTATGTTCCCACATCTTGTAAAGGCTGACCAGTGTGGACTCTGGCTCTTTTTTTGCATATAATTTTATATATATATATAGAAAAGAGCCTTGGGCTTCTGGGAAACTCCACTCCCATGTAATAATGATGCCTTTGTTTTCAACAGTATCTGTGAGAAAGGAAGCAGCGCATGAGAGCAGCATGGCCAAAGGTTCAACGGTAACGCTGAGAGGAGACATGCAGACACCAACCAAAGGGACAGAAATGGTAACCCCTGTGGGCTCTAGGCAAGGACAGGAGCTCCCACGGGATTTTCTAGCTCCTTCTAAGAATAAAACATCACATTTCCTGCTAAAATGAAATCATGCGTTACAGACCGTGTAGAAAAGCCTTTCTCTTTGTCTAATAATAACTCTTAAAATTCTGAGCATGGGAGTAGTAAGCAAGAGATATGGAAGGACCCAAGAAGTAAATGCATGGAATAATGGATGATTAAAAAATCATATGTCATCACTAAGGTATAACCCAAGTTTGGTCATTGAAACAGTATGTCTGTATTTGATTTAGCGTGAAGCAGTCTAGATATCCAAATAAATATAAAAGAGGGACTAAGGATACAGCTCAGGGACACACTGCTTGCCTAGCATGCAACAGACCCTAGGGTCAGTTTCCTGTACTGTTCAAAAAGTATTTAAAATTTAAAAAAGGAAACTGCCCTGGTATGGCTACAGTTTGGGACAAGAAATGCAGCTCAGTTAGTAGAGTGCTTGCCTAGAATTCATGAAGCCCTGGGTTCAATCCTCAGCAGCACATAGAATAAGTCATGGTTGCACAGAATCTGTAAACCCATCACTCAGGGGTAGAGGTAAGAGTATCAGAAGCTCCAGACTCTGGAGTGGCACAGCACTCTGCCTTACTCTGAATTGAGAGTTTATCACCCATTATATTTCTTGGGGATCGTGTTTGTGCCAACCCTGTGAAATTATGAACATAGCCCTTCAATTCTAAAGTTCCAGGGCATGCTGTAAATTATGCTAAAAATATTTCTTATTGCTCTAATCAGTCAATATTAAAATATTTCAGCCTAACATGTCTCTTTCTACACTACATTATTTTAAATGGGTCAACTAATTGGTAGTAAAAATAAATAATTTATTTAGGCAATCTGAGAACTCAATAGATTAATTTTATAGTTTCTAATTTTCCTTTTTTAAGTAAGAAGAAAAAAAGCCATTCAAAAGTAGAAGGGACCTGGATGACCTGGAGCCTGGCCAATGAATGCCTGTAGCATGTACAATCATCCAACGTTAGCCAGAGAGAAACACTTCTGCAGAGCTAATGGCCAAGGAGTGTGCACTGCACTCTTCAAAGCAGGTGAAGCTCCCAATGAACTCAGCCTTGTTCCTGACCATCTCTGGTTATAATTTAGGTGTATTTCAGAGTTGTGTGTAAAAGCTTATTAACAGCCTTAGTAAATCTCTCTACTATTATAGTCATCTGAGAGGCCTTGTCTCTGAGACACCAACGACTCTTGCCAAAGGGGTAGAATAAAAAATTGATGCACTTAGAGAGAACACTGTCGTAGGCTGCCTCAGGAAAATAGGATTGGGTCAAAAGAAGCACAGTGAATTTTGGAAAGGGATAGATCAATGAGGCATTGATGGGAACCAGCAGTGAAGAGGGTTATAGTATAATGACTTGGGTTTTAGTATTTCATACATATGACAAAGATGTTCATATTCTTTATACAATTCTACAATCTTGTTTCTCCTAAAATCCAAACAACACTGAAAACTGGAAATAAGTTGTTCAAAATTCATTTGATACTAAAACCTTAGATGTATCTAAATTCCTTTAGGTGATTAATTACCACCCAAAGTAACTAACACTAGTTCATTTAAGTCACTTACTATAACCGTGTTTGCCTGCCACTGAAGAAACATTCATGTACTTAACTAGAAAGCTTTCACTTGAGAGCAAGCCTAGGTTAATTTAACTCAAACAAGCCAAAACAGGGGGTGGAGCTGGAGAGATCTTCAGTAAAGTGCTTGGCATGCTAGCATGGAGTCCTAAGTTTGATCTCCAGCACCAATATAAAAAGCCTGGGTTCATTGATAAATACCTATAAACTTACTACTGGGGAAAGAAAACAAGAGGATCCCTGGGGCTTATATAGCCAAGCTGGATAAGTCCTTGGTCAGTGAGAGAGAGACCCTGTCTCAAAAAATAGGGTAAAGAGAAGACACCCAACACTGACCTCTGACCTCCACACACGGGCACACCTGCACAGACACACACACACACACACTCACACACACACACACGTTCTGTTTCTGATTCCCTTTAGGAGTGGCATATTACAAATAGAATCACTATTCTCACAAAAAAATGATGAATTCTAGAACATGCTGGGCCCTATGGGTTTCAAATCAGAGATCCTGGAACAACAATGGCTACCACTGCTTTAACGGCTGCTGTGGACTGCAGCTGCCAGCTTATTTACCATCTCCCTTCAGTCTTGGATGGAGACAAACGTGTTTATATGCCTTTGCTGTTGCTTTAGTACATATCACTGAATGTTAGTAAGAGTTTTCCCTGTCACCTATAAATTATGAAGAGACCCCCAAAGTTGAGAAAAGTGCTAAAACAGGAGACAATCGATCTTTGCCCTTCCCAGTGTAAATTCTCTAGAAAACTATGAGATTTGCACTAGTGGATGCGTGGACAGCAAAACTCAGTTTGCTCCCTCAACCATCACCCCTACAGTACAAGCTTACACACAAAGGAATTCTGAACTAAATAGCAGGGCTGTGAATTTTCTCTCATCATGCCTTTTTCCTCCTGCATCCCCCTTGTCCAACCCAAAGTAAACCTATTGAAGAGAAATTACCCTGAAATTATTGATGTATCCTATGCACGCATTTGAGCAGGACAGGCCATTCGGAGTGACAGTGTGAAGGCAGGCACAGAAAGTAGAGAATCCTCCTGCTCTTTCACCCTAAGCCTGGCTCTAATCCAAACCCCAACCCCACCTTCACCCAAGTGGAAGAGTTGAGGCTCTGTAAGAGCCCCGTTTTAGACTTAGCTGTTAAATCACGAATGAAAGATAGTTGTGTGGTCTTGTTTTGTTTTTCGCTCCTGTGTAATTGGTGAGATTACTTTGGGGTGGGCAGGGATTATATGCAGTCATTTTAGGCTATAGGCAATGAGGACAATAGAGAGGTTTGACCTATCTTGAGAGGTACCCTCTCCACACTCAAATGTGTTTCCTGGTGGGCAGAGTGACACAGACCAAGGAGCGAGGAGTAGCAGGATGAAGGAAAAGAAAAGAAATTGATAGTTTTTGTTGTTGTTGGTGGTGGTGGTGGGTTTTTTTTTGTATTTGGTTTTGGTTTTTCAAGACAGGCTTTTTCTGGTGCCTGTCCTGGAACTAGCTTTTGACTGGCCTTAAACTCACAGAGATCCTCCTGTCTCTTCCTCCTGAGTGCTGGGATTAAAGGCATGCACCACCACTGCCAGGCCAGTAGATTTTTTTTAATGTCAGAAAGTAGGCATGATGGTACATATTTGGCACAAGTTCCATGCCAGCCTGGGCTACATAGAGAGTACCAGGTCAGTGGGGGCTATATATTAAGGCTACATCTCAAAACCAAAATGATTGAGTTAAACAGAACAATACAAAAGTTAGGCTTGTTTCTTTCGATACAAAGAACTAAACAGCAGGGAAGCCCTGAATAATCATCCCTAGAGACCCTCCATGTGCTCCACCCACCTGTTTCATAGAGGGCACTTTCAGACAAGAGAGGACAGTGCATAATAGGGGGGTGTTTGTTCCTCGTCCTTGTCTGCCCCCTTGGAGCAACGCATCTGTGCAATACAAAGCCCAGGACTGTGTGTGTCATATGGAGTGCCCACACAGGCGTCTCTAACTTAGATCTCCTCCGCTACCTCTGCCCTGCCCACACCCTCACCTCGTCCTAACTTATCATTCTTGACAAAGAGATTTTTATTCCCTTTTGGCTCAAGCAGGCACAAAAGAACATTGTTTTCCTCTGTACAGCAAGGCAAATGGAATTTTCCACAAGACCTTGATTGAAAACAAAGGGGCACACACAAAGAAAACATGAACTTCTTAAGTACCGTGGAGTTGAGAGCGTACAGGTCTCCAACCCTGTACTAGAGCTAAATAAAATCCAGCTCTCTGGGGCTCCTGCCCAGTGACTCTTTTCCTCGGATAATCCTCAGATGTCCTCTGCACACCCTTCTTTGTCTACATGTCTTCCTGGGTCATGGGAGGACATCCTGGCTGTATAATTCGTGATATAAACATGGATAAAGGCTGGCAAACGTTTTTAGCTTTGGAGTCCAGCAGACCTGAATGACCTCATGAAAGCTGCCTGACTTCCATAAGCCTTCGTTTTCTCCATCTTTGAAACATTTATTCGTAGTTATGAAATACTCAGCATGTGTCTGCAGATGGTGAGTACTAGGACCGTTTGCTATCTTTAAGGCACTGAATGTGTGTAATCATCCCAAATTCATATACTGAAATATGAACCCCATGCTATGATATGAGTAGATGGGGCCTTTGGGAAGTTATGAGGGTAGAGCCCTCATGAATGGAATTAATGACTTTATAAAAGATGTAAAGGATGCCCTAGAGAGAGAGAGCTCTCTTTTATCCTCTTTCTGCTAAGTAAGACTACTTTAAGAAGTTAGCAGTTTGCATTATGGAAGGGTCCTTACTTGAACCCAGCCATGCTAGCACCCTGATCATGAACTTTCAGCCTTCCTTCTTTCATTCTTTCTTTTGTTCTGTCTTTCTACCCATGCTGAGAACCAAAACTTTAGAATTGAAGGAATAATTTTCTGAAGTTGATAAGCCATTCAGTCTCTCATACCTGTTTATATCAGTCAGAGCTAAAGTTATCATAGCACCATCATTATTGTTGTTGATTTCCATTTGGGAAGAAGCTACCTGGGAATGTCCTAAATTTTCTTCATATTTATGTATACATCTTCCCATGCTTTTTTGTACTTTTTCTACCCCTAAAGGCTGTTAAAAGTTGTTTCCTCAGTCTAGATTATCTAACATTTTTGTCCTATTGATTTTACTAAGCCAGACATTACATTTGTTATAATAAATCATGTATCAGGTTGGCATTTTCATCTAAAATTCTTGCCTGGTGTTTGTATTATGCGACCTCAGCACCACAGCATACTATTAAGTACTAGGGCCAGAAATGGATGGAGCTAGAAAACATCATTTTGAGTGAGGTAACCCAGACCCAGAAAGACAAACATCGTATATACTCAGTCATAAGTGGTTTTTAAACATAAAGCAAAGAAAACCGCCTATAAATCACAATCCCAGAGAACCTAGACAACAACGAGGACCCTAAGAGAGACATACATAGATCTAATCTACATGGGAAGCAGAAAAAGATAAGATCTCCTGAGTAAATTGGGAGCGTGGGGAGCATGGGAAAGGGTTGAAGGAGGGGAGAGGCAGGGAGGGGAGCAGAGAAAAATGTACAGCTCAATAAAAAATCAATTTAAAAAAGTTCTAGGGCCAGTTGAACATTTCTGTCTATTTTATCTGTGAAGGGCATCTTTATTCCAAACTTCAAGTGGTGGACCTGTTCAAGGTCAGCCATGTACCACACATGTCCAGACTCATATGCTCATGTTTAATACACATAAACTGCTCTCTTAACCCCATGTAGGAATCAGACAAATCTAGGATCTGATTTTGCTTGCTACTAAATGACTAACAATTTAATGTTCTCAGGCTTCAGCTCCTTCTTTGCCGAATGGTGATCAGACCATCTTTCTTCCTCTTGCAATCTGTGAGAAGGTTAGATGAGAAAATGAAAGTGAATCAAGCACTTAATGCTGACTCATGATAACATGAGTACCATAAATAGTATATAGGTTCACAGCTGATGTGCACAAACCAAATTTTCATATATCTAAATGCTTCTTTCCTGACTGGATCCCCTCTGTAACCCAGGCTAAACTTCTCAACTTGGGAGAATCCTTTTGCCTCGGCCTCTGAAGTATGGAGATTATAGATCTGAGTCACCACATCTAGTTATTGCTCTACTATTAATTGATAAATAATTGCATGTACTTAATAGGATACAATGTGATGTTTTGAAGTTGGGGGCACATGCCTTTGCTTCTTTGTAGTGCTGGGGATTAAAGCCAAGTTATTACATGTGCCAGACAAGCAACCTACCACAGAGCTACATCCCAAAGCTTTAGCATGATGCAGTGTTAACATATACACTCACAACTAAATGAACGATTTACCTCAAAAGGAAAAAAAGGCCTTTCTTTCAATAGGCACTTGGCCACATAGAACCTACCCAATAAACCAGTGTTTCTCAACCTTGACAAACACAGAGCTACCCATTTACCTCTGAACCTTGATAAGTGTCCTGATCACATAAGCTAGAACAAACAACACATTTATAGACCTGGGTATCGTTGATTTCCTAACGACAGTCCATCTTTATTGCTGGGTCCAATCACATAATTGTACAGTGTTCTGCACTCACTGTTCCTGGAAAGGGTTTTGATCAACTACTGACATGCTTATCTTTCACACATTTACCAGCTAGGGCTGCGTGTTCCATCTGCCCTTTGTTTCTGTCCAAAGTCCCTTCTGAAAAGTATGGCCATTTCTGTTCCATAGTAGCAGCTAAATGCTTAAGTAAATGAATTCAGAGAAAGGGTTCATTCTAGGTAGAGGATGACTAAATGCGTTTTGTATTCATCTGGGAAGAATAATAGGCGGTAGGTGAATAGGAGATGGGTCATACTATCCTTAAAATAAGTTAGTAGGGGTGGGGGGCAGGTGCACCTGGATTGGAAATTTGGCTGTGTGTGATGGAGACCTCTATTGACCCCTCTGAGCCTCTCTGAAGATGAGCATGGTATCAGTACCTTGCTGTCTCGATGACTGGTAGATTAAACAAGTTAATCAGTGAGAAGTGCCCTGCTTTTGAACTTACATCTTTTCTTGGGTCTCTCTCTCTCTCTCTCTCTCTCTCTCTCTCTCTCTCTCT
>LOJH01010913.1:14774-29203 GCA_001685095.1 Ellobius talpinus
ACAAGAGCTAGTTCCAGGACAGGCTCTAAAGCTACAGAGAAACCCTGTCTCAGGAGAAAAAAAAAAAGGCTCAAATGTTAAGAGCACTGGCTGCTCTTCAATGGATTCTATTCCCAGCACCCACATGGCAACTCACAACTATCTGTAACTTGAGACCCAGGGGATCCAATACCTTCTTTTTTCCTTCAAGGGTACCAAGAACATGTTACACAGATATACATGCAGACAAAACACTCAACAGATTAAAAATAATGCAAAAAGAATAATGTTTTAGAGAGATTTTCAAAAGTTTAAAATAATATATATAAAAAAAGAGCTGGGCAGTGGTGGCATACACCCTTAATCCCAGCACTAAGGAGGCAGAAGTAGGCAGATCTCTGAGTTCTACACAGAGGAATTCTGTCTAGAAAAATTTTAAAAAATAAATTAAAAAAAGGGAGGAAAAGAAAAAAAAGGCTGAGGATATAGCTCAGGTGTCAAGAATTTGACTGCCATACATGAGGTGTTACATTCAATTCCTTAGTACCACAAAACAAGCCAAATAAATAAATAACCAAAAAAAGGTATGGGTTTACTGTTAGTTTGGTGGAAAGTATCTGCATAGCCACACAAGGTAAGATCCCAGGTTTCTGAAAAACAAAATCAAACAAAACAAAAAAAAAACCCAAAGGTGGGCATAGTGGCCCACACCTCTAGTCCCAGCATTTGGGAAGCAAAGGTGGGTGGATCTCTCAGTTCAAGGTTAGCATGGTCTCCACAGAGTTCCAGAACATCCAGAGCTACATAGTAAGATCTTATCTCAGAAAAATAATAAAAAAGATCCCAGGTTTAATCCTCCCCATCCTTCCCCAAAAAGGGTGACCCAAGTGGACGCAGTGGGTCCACTAAGTACACTAAGATGGCAGAAGCAGACAGATCTCTGTGAGTTCTAGGCCAGTCAAGCTTCACAGTGAGACCCTGTCCCTGATCAGTCAAAGCAATACCCAAAATTCTGCTCCCTTTGTGGCAGCTTTAGTCTAAGCCTTGAGGCTATTCTGGAAATACCCAGCTATGCAGGAACAGGTGTTAGAGACCAAGGCCCACGTAGCCTCTGAAGTCAAGTAGACATATAGACAAGGTTTGCAACTTTCTTCCTAGCCCAAAATAAAATACAACAAAAAAGAAATTTATTTTGTCTGGAAGTTGGATAAGCATAGTATGAAATAACGTACCTTCTTTCTTTTCTTCTTTCATCCATCCTTTTATCCAGAGCTGCATAAATAGCATCTGCTTCCTCATCATCTTTCTCGTAAGGCCCACTTGAGAAGAGGCTCCCAGCATAGCCATTAAACTAAGAAACAAACAACACAAATAAAGGGTCAGCTTTGCCACCAGCACAGAAAGCAGAACGCTCATATACAGAGGAGCTACTCCAGTTGGAAGAAACTAACCATAATAGCTCTTTTCTGTTGCTATGATAAAATGCCCTGGCTAAAAAATAATTTAGCAGCTGGGCAGTGGAAGCGCACACCTTTAATCCCAGCACTTGAGAGGCAGAGGCAGGTAGATCTCCAGTTCAAAGCCAGCATGGTCTATAGAATAAGTTCCAGGACAGCCAAGGCTACACAACACATAACACTGTGGTGAAACAAAACAAAAAAAAAAGTTAAGGAGGAAAGGGTTTATCTGACTTTGGACCCCAGGTTACAGTCCATCACTGCACGAAAATCATGGCAGGAGAGGCTTTGAGAGAGCTGACATCTACAGCCAAGGGCAGAAAATAAACACACCCTCACTTGCTTCCGCTCAGATAGCTTTCTTCACCCTTATAAAATTCAGGGCTCAGCCCATGGAATGGTGCCACCTACATTCAGGGTGTGTTTGCCCACCTCAAACAATAATCAAGACAAACCCCAACAGGCATGACCACAGGCCAGCCTGATCCTGAGCATTTCCTTATTGAGACTCTCTTCCAGGTGATTCCAGATTATGTCAACTGACAGTTAAAATTAACCAGCACACAAAAAAGACAAAATACATAGGGAAATCCTAGACCAGGTTCTATGACAGAAGATATATTTATAGAAATACTGTAAAACTGAAATAAAATCTGTAGTTAATATAGTGCCAATTATTAATTAAAAGGTTTCTATAATTTACTAAAATTGTGTAAGATGTGACAAAATTGAGTGAGCATAGAAGAACTTTTTTTTTTTCTGAAGACAGGGTCTCACTATGTAGCTCTGGCTGGCCTGGAACTTGCTTTGTAGAACAGACTAGTCTTGAACCCACAAGAGGTCCACCTGCCTCTGCCTTCTAAGTACAGGAATTGAAGGCACAGGCCAGTATGCCTAGTAATCTTTTCATTTATTCTCAATATTTTATTTTATTTATCTTCAGACAGGATCTCACTACGCATCCCTGACAGGCCTGGAATACATTATGTAGACCAGGCTGGCCTCAAATTCACAGAGACCCACCTGCCCCTACCTCCTAAATACTGGGATTAAAGGCATACATCACCACAACTGCCTTATTTTATTTTTATTTATGCGCACGTGTGTGTGTGTGTGTGTCTACACACACGTTTGTAAGAATACGTGTGCAGACAACCACAGAGGTCAGAAGAAGACACTGGATCCCCTGGAAATGGAGTTACAAGCAGTGTGAGCAAACTGATGTGGGTGCTGGGAACTGAACTAAAGTCCTCTGGAAGAGCAGCAAGTCCTCTAAACTCCTGGGCCATCCATCTCTTTAGCTCCTTTCCTAAATTTTATGATACTATTTTTCCAAGTTCCTGCAAGTTTAAAATTATTTCAAAATTAACATTCTACAAAACATTTTTTCTCAAAGGAAAGATGTTCCTTAGACACTTAGAAAAAAAATTCTTGAAGCCGGGTGGTGGTGGCTCATACCTTTAATCCCAGCAGAGGCAGGTGGATCTCTGAGTTCAAGGTCAGCCTGGACAGGCTTGACAACTACAGCAAAACCCTGTCTTGAAGAAAAAAAGTCCCTTGAAAGATCTCAGTTGCCTGTACCAAGCAACAAAATTCAACAATAAAGTCAGCATCACCATCTACACTGAGGAATGGTGTAGGAGGTCCTTCTGTTTGTGTATTGCTTTCATTGGTTAGTAAAGAAACTGCTTTGGGCCTGGTGATAGGGCAGAACTTAGGTAGGCAGAGAAGACAGAGCTGAATTCTGGGAGGAAGAAAGCAGAGAACCGCTATGGAGCTGCCAGGTCAGACATGCTGAATCTTTCCCAGTAAGCCACGACCTTGTGGTGAACACAGATTATTAGAAATGGGTTAAATCAAGGTGTGAGAGTTAGCCAATAAGAGGCTAGAGATAATGGNAAACTGCTTTGGGCCTGGTGATAGGGCAGAACTTAGGTAGGCAGAGAAGACAGAGCTGAATTCTGGGAGGAAGAAAGCAGAGAACCGCTATGGAGCTGCCAGGTCAGACATGCTGAATCTTTCCCAGTAAGCCACGACCTTGTGGTGAACACAGATTATTAGAAATGGGTTAAATCAAGGTGTGAGAGTTAGCCAATAAGAGGCTAGAGATAATGGGCCAGGTAGTGATTTAATTAATAGTTTCTGTGTGGTTATTTCGGGTGTAAGCTAGCTAGGCGGCTGGGATGGAACAAGGGCCCCACTCCCGAGACAAAAAGCAGGCCCTCTCCTCCTCCTGTTACAGAGGAACATCCAGGAAAAACACCAACATTATGTGTTCTGAACCTACAAGTGTATCTCCTTACAAAAGAGACAAAAGTAGTGCAGAGTTTTGTTTTTTTCTGCTCTCTCTCTCTCTCTCTCAAATACTGCTAAAGATGGAAAATGAACCTGAGCCCTCCTCCTTGTGGAAGCTGGTTAGCTCCTTCCTGTGGAAGTTAAAGTTTATCTCGTCCAGAACTTAACCTTTCAATTAAGAGCACAGCTGTGCCAGCAATGCATTCTATAAGTATTCTTTTTACTTCTTATTTTCTGATTTAATTTGCATTTCTGTCTCATGGTGGTTTTGTTTTTGTTTGTACATTTCCCAGTTAGATTGCCCATGAGGCCAGAGGCCACAAGAATACACTTTGTTATTTATTTAAGCAAGAGAGGAAGAGAAAACAAACATACTACAAAAATCAACAAAATGACAGGAATCCATACACACCATTTATAAGGACTCTGAATATTTTTATTTTATATTTATTTTTGCTTGAGATGGGGTCTCTCTGTGTAGCCTTGACTGTCCTAGAACTCACGCTGCAGAATAGGCTAGCCTTGAACTCACAGAGACCTACCTGTTTCTGCCTCCTGAGTGCTGGAATTAAAGGTGTGCTCCACCACCATACAGCAAGAACTCTGAATATGAGTGGTCTCAATTTCCTATGAGTATACACAGATACCTGATGTTTTACAAAGATGCCAAAATCACACACTGTGAAAAGGAGATCTTAAACAAATGTTATAGAACTGGACTTCATGTAGAAGAATGAAACTAAATCCTTATCTTTCAGCCTGCAAAAAAAATCAATTCTAAATGGATCAAGAACCTTAACATATGGCCTGAAATGTTACTAAAGGAAGAAGTCAATTTGACTAGATAGGCGTAAGGATTTTCTGACTAGAACTCCATTTGTTCACGAATTAAGGCCAATAATCAACAAATGGAACCTCATGAAATTAGAAAACTATTACATAGCAAAAAATAAAGTCAATAAAATGCAGAGACCGTTGTGGAACAATCTTTTGGTAGACTCTCACTGACTAATAAAGAGCTGACTGGTCAACAGCTAGGCAAAAAAATGTTAGGTGGGGCTTAAGACAAAAAGAGAGCACAGAAGACAGAGTCGCCAGGAGATGCAGAGGAAACAGGACATGAACATGCTATACTAAGATAAGATACCGAGCCACATGGTAGAACATAGACAAAAATATGGATTAATTTAAGATGTAAGTGCTGCTGGTTTGTAACAAGCCTAAGCTATTGACTGAACATTTATAATTAATAAGTCTCTGTGTGGTTAGGAACGGCTGGAGGGACAAAAAACTCCTACAGGAGATGGCCTACAGAGAGGAAGTATATACAAAGAATCCAAGAAACTAAACATCAAGAAAACAACCCAGCCGGGCTATGGGGGTACACACCTTTAATCTCAGCACCTGGGAGGCAGAGGCAGACGGATCTCTGAGTTTGATGACAGCCTGGTCTACATGAGTTCCAAGACAGGCTCCAAAGCTACACAGAAAAACCTTGTCCCAAAAAAACTAAATAAATAAATAAATAAATAAATTTTTTAAAAAAGAGACAAACAGACAGACAAAGAGAGAGAGAGAGAGAGACAGACAGAAAGACAGGAAAATCCCCGTCAAAAGAAGGTCTAAAGTGGGTCTATGGCCGGGCAGTGGTGGTGCACGCCTTTAATTCCAGCACTCGGGAAGCAGAGGTAGGCAGAGTTCTGTGAGTTTGAGGTTAGCCTGTTCTACAGAGCAAGTTCCGGGACAGGCTCCAAAGCTACACAAAGAAAGCCTGTCTTGAAAAATAAAAAAAAATAAAGAAACAAAGAAAAGAAAAAGAAAAGGTCTATGGAACAGAACAAAGATTCTCAAAATAAAGACATACATATAGCTAATAAACACTAGATTGTATACAATGGCACACACCTATAATGTAATCCTAGCAGCCCCAGAGGCTGAGGCAGGATTGGTGCTTTGAGTATGGAGCCAGCCTCTTGGGTTTCAGGCTACCTTGTGTGAATGTGGTTACTGTGAGACTGAGATCCTGCATCCCCTTTAAAAAAAAAGGGGGGGGGTTCAGGATCATTAGCCATCAGGAAAACGCAAATTAAAAAAAAATAACACTTTGAATATTCATTTTACCCCAGACATGGGTGTCATGGTTAGATTCAGTTGTCAACTTAACACAAACCTAGAGTCACCATAGAAGAAACCTAACTGAAGAATAAGACTGGTCTGTAAGGCATTTTCTTTTCTTTTCTTCTTTGTGAGCCAGGGACTCATTACGCAGCCTTGACTGGCCTGGAACTTGCTATGTAGATCAGCTGGCCTTGAACTCACAAAGCTGCAGGAATCAAAGGTGAGCCACCACACCCAGCTAAGGCGTTTTCTTAATTGCTAATTGATAAAGGAGAGCCCCACCACTGTGGACCTCGTCATTCTTAAGCAGATGGGCATGGGCTGTACAAAGCTAGGTGAAAAAGTCAGTGAGTACTGCCTTTATTTCCTTCAATAACGGATTGTTACATGGAAGTATAAGCCAAATAAAACCTTTCCTGCTCAGCCTGAAGGCGCATGCCTTTGATCCCAGCACTTGGGAGGCAGAAGCAGGTATATCTCTTGAGTTCTGGGCCAGTTCTAGGTCTACAG
The DNA here is from genome assembly GCA_001685095.1 of Ellobius talpinus. NCBI lineage: Eukaryota > Metazoa > Chordata > Mammalia > Rodentia > Cricetidae > Ellobius > Ellobius talpinus. The sequence continues at coordinate 21,134 of LOJH01010913.1, forward strand.
AGTGAATTCCAGGACAGCCAGGGCTACAGAGAGAAACCCTGTCCCACAAAACAAAAATAAAATAAAACCTTTCCTCTTCATGTTGCTTTTGGTCATGGTGTTCATCACAGCAACAGAAAGCAAACTAGATGAGAAATAGGTATCGGGGGACTGGAGAGATGGTCCTGAGTTCAACTCCCCAGCAAACACATGGTAGCTCACAACCAACTATAATGAGATCTGGTGCCCTCTTCTGGCCTGCAGGCATATATGCAGGCAGAACACTGTATACATAATAAATAAATAAATCTTATTTAAAAATAGGTTTTAGAAAAGTGGGGAGTGTAGCCTGAAGAGGTGGCTCAGCAGTTAAGAGCACTGGCTGCTCTTCTAGAGGTCATGATTCAATTCACAGCAACCACATGGTGGCTCACAACCATCTATAATGGGATTTCCTGTCATGCAGGCATACATGCAAATAGAGCACTCATATACATTAAATGCATAAAAAAATCTTTAAAAAAAAGGGGGAGCAGAGCTGTTGCTGCAATGGACCTGATCATGTTGTTTAGGTGAAAGATTATAGAAATATGTGGAACTTTGGGCTGGAAAAGTCATTAAACGCTCAGAGCTTAATGAGCTGCTCTGTGGGAGATTGAACAGTGCTGAGAGAAATGCAGATGTTGGAGCCCTGGCTTTTGAAATCTCAGAGGAAAACAAAGACCCTATAAAGAATGTTCATAGTATATTATGTATTAATCTGTGAAGGTCTTTTCTATCTTCACTGGGACAATGGATGCTCATCAGCTGGGCCTGAAGAAAATCAGTTGTTACCAGCATCAACAAGGTGAGATCTTCTGGGAAGTATTGTCAGCACTCAGAAACTGTGATCCAGAGGGAGCTAAGGCTGCATCTCAGGCTGGCAGCCAAACTTGGTAATGTGTAAGACGGTAATGGTTTTGTTGGCATGAAAAGAGGAGGATTGAAGAAGTCATGAAAAGAAGCTCAGGCTTTGCACTATGTGATAGGGTTAGGAACCCTGAAGAAAGGCCAGGAGAGGCTATTGTGAAAGTGGATCCTCAGTTGCACTGACGATTCCAAGATACTGAAAATGCCAGGAGAGACGACCACCAAGCATAGTGACAGGTGTGACATAGAGCCAGTCTGAGCCAACTAGACAAGCTATGTGTGCCACACCTGGTAAAACTGGAGAGGTGGAACTGCCCGAGTCTTTGAGAGCCCAGAAGATCATGAGTGATTCCAGATGCTGGATACTGAATTACAGAACATGGGTATACACAACTGGGCTTTTGTTTCACTTTAATCTGAATGTAACTATGTCCTTCTCAGAATTTCAAAAAAAAAATACATAACTTGTTTTTAATTTTACAGAACTCACAATTAAACAGACATTGAACTTTTAAAGTGTTGGAGTTTTTAAAAGTTGTGGAACTTTTGGGGGGAGGGGGATGAGACAGGGTTTCTCTGTAGCTTTGGAGCCTGTCCTAGAACTAGCTCTTGTANAGAGATTTGCCTGCCTCTGCCTCCCGAGTGCTGGGATTAAAGGCATGCACCACTACCACTTGGCTGATTGTGGAACTTTTAAAGTTGTATTTATATGTGTAAAGTATTTAAATACAATATGAACATAGGGAATATTTAAATTTAAATATTTAATTGGGAATGTGGGTGTGGGGAAAAGGGAGGGGCGTAGGGGGTTGGTTAACCAAAAAGTAAAGGTATGTGAAAAACTCTAGTGGAAACCCACTACTTTGTAAGCTAATTAAAGACTGTAATTTTTGTTTATTTTTTCAAGTCAGGGTTTCTCTGGGTAACCTTGGCTGTCCTGGAACTTGCTCTGTAGACCAGGTTGGCCTTAAACTCAGAGATCAGCCTGCCTTTGCCTCCTGAGTACTGGGATTAAGGTGTGTGTCACCACTTCCTGGCTAAGACCATAATTTGTTTTGTTTTGTTTTTTGGAGACAGGGTTTCTGTGCAAAACAGTCCTGGCTATCCTAGAACTCACTCTGAAGACCAGGCTGGCCTCGAACTCAGAGATCCACCTGCCTCTACCTCCCAAATGAAGACCATAATTTTTTTAAAAACGAGTTTGAACACAGGCATCCTATATGGATAGACATATATTGGTCATTATAAAAATAAAAATCTCAGTACTAGATATGGGATCCCTCCCCATGAGTTATTGGTCAAGAAAGCCCCAAAGGTCCCAAAAGCAACACAAGTTACTACCAATGTTCTTGATTGTCCACCATAACAAGATGGTAAGACCCTACTGCTGAAGACACAACACCACAACACACTTTAGTTGCAGGACATAGAAAATTCCAGTCAAGTTGGAACCTGGAACTTCCTTCCGCTGACGAGATTTCATAGTGCCTGAAGGGGCTATGCAGGCCACTGAGGGAGAAATGTCATTAATAGCATTACCCAGCAGTTAACTTTGAAAGCTGGGTCTGTAAACCTGAGAAAAGCCTACGGTCACAGGCCCTAGGGAGGAACCTACCTCTACTGCTTTGATAATGGATATATTGTCAAACTGCCTTCTCCTTATGTTCATGCCCATAGATCAGTGCTGCTCTCAACCTTTACCATAAAATCTTTCTGCAGGGGATAACAGTTAATGAAGAAATTAACCAATAAGAAAAAAATGCAGTAAGTGCTCATACCTAAAACAGGACGTCTATATCATTCCCCCTTAGATCACTGAAGGGCATTAGGAAGAATTTAAGAGCAGGGATGGAGAGGATGCTGTGAAGTGCTGTCTTCTGGGTGTAGCATAGCCACTGCACCTGTTGCTACCTGCACAAGATAAAGCTAGTGAGATCAGCCAACCTTCCAATAGGAAGCACTAATTGGATTTCATGTGTTACCAAAAAAAAAAAGAGAACATGAAAATGGGAAGGAGACCTGTTAAGAAGTACTAGGTTGGGGTGGCTCTGGAGTAGATATCGAAATACAATGTATACACATGTGCAGTTGTCAAATAATAAATAAAAGATATTCTAAAAAAATAAAAAATATTTCTTTGGGGATTAGAACAGATCAGCAGTTAAGAATACATACTGCTGCTGAGCATGGTGGCACACGGCTTTAATCGCAGCACTTGAGAGGCAGCGGCAGGCGGACCTCTGTGAGTTTGAGACCAACCTGGTCTACAAAGCGAGTTCCAGGACAGCCAGGACAATTACACAGAGAAACCCTGTCTCGAAACAATAAACAAAAGTTATAGTCTTTAATTAGCTTACAGATTATTGGGTCTCCATAAGAGTTTTTCATACACCTTAAATTTGGTTAACCTACTCCCTTTGCTGTTACACAGAGAAACTCGTCTCAAGAAACGGGAGGAGGGGGAGAACAAACACACTGTTCTATCAGAGGACCCTAATTCAGTTCCTGGCACCCAGGTCAGAAGGTTCAGGCACATGCAATCATGTACACACAGACACAATCTCATACACATAAGTTAAAGATAACAGAAACAGTCAGGTGGTGGTGCTAGCACTCGGGAAGCAGAAGCAGGTAGACCTCTGTGAGTTCAACACCAGACTGGGCTACAGAGATAGTTCTAGGTCAGCCAAGGCTACACAAAGAAATCATCTCGAAAAACGAAGGAGGGAGGGAGGGAGGAAGGAAGGAAGCTTTAAAAGCCATTCAAAAAAAAATCACCTCATCATAGTTGGTATCATTCAGATCCTCATCATCATCATCAGCTGCTTGATTTTTCTTCATCTGGTCTCCCACAGTTCTCTTCCCTGGTGGGGCATGGCGATCATCCACAGGATCGTTTGCATCTCGGGCAGGCCCAATATCTGACCGGGTGGTGAAGCCAGTAGCACTGAAGGAAGCCCAAAGACATCATTTGAGTGACCCTGATCCTAAGCTTCCTTCTGATCATTGTTTAGTGACATCACTTCTCCTGCTTCTGGGAGCCTCCAAAGAACCTAGTACTAAGGAAGTGCACGCTTATCCAATACTGGTCTTCTTTGTCTGCTTTTAACCTACAACGAGTAGGTCAGAGAAAGTTTCCTTCACCCCAAGCTGTCTCCATTTCTCCTCCACATCACTGCCCAGGCCTTCAGAAGTCCCTCTCCTCCAGTTCTGGCCTCGCATTTCCAACTTTCATCCAGGCCTAAACTAAGTTTCCTCTTTTATGCACTCTGCAGCTGTTCCAGGATGATCAGCCATTAACAGCCATTCTGTAAGAGACACTGCACAAGCATCTCTTTCTTCCTTTTGAGTTCTCTCCATCCTGTGCATCCCCAAATTGCTCAAGACCACAGCCAGAAATCCGCTTAACATCCCTGCCCCCATCTACTCCGCTTCAACCCTCAATGTAGTGCAGCCAGGTAGTGGTGCAGACCTTTAATCCCAGCACTTGGGAGGCAGAGGCAGGCAGATCTCTGTGAGTTTGAGGACAGCTTGATCTATAGAGCAAGTTCCAGGATAGCCAGGGATACATAAAGAAGCCCTTTCTTGGAAAAACCAAACAAAGATTAAAAATAAAAAGTAGCTCATAAACTATGGGAGCTCTATCCTAATGCTAAGGTTCCAGTAGCCTCCAGCTCCGTTCTTCTTGCGGTCAACCCCACTATTCTGGATCCCTTTCTTTTCTGGCCTCACTGAAACTGATCTTTTCCTCTTGTATTTATTTTTACTTATGTGTATGTGTGTGAAACTATGTGTTTATAGACATCACATGCATGCAGGTGCCTGTGGAAGGCAGAAGTTACCAGAGCCTTTGGAAGTGGACTTACAAGGAAGTTGTGAGTCACCTAATGCGGGTGCTGGCAATGGAACTCAAGTCCTCTACAAAAGTAGCAAGTGCTGAGCCACCTCAGTCTACTCTCTTCTATCTTTATTAAAGATGTTGAGCAAGGCGCTGGAATCAACCCAGGGCTGTGGCATGGTATACCTGGCAACACCTCCAGCTGCCTTTTAAAAACTGTTATTTATTTATTTATTAGTTAGTGGGTGTGACCTGGCACATGTGTAGAGGTCAGACAACAACATCAGAGAATCAGTTCGCCCCTTCTACCACATGGATTCTGGGGATCAAACTCAGGCTTGACAGAGCCTTTACCCACTGAGCAATCTCACTAGCTACATACTTGCTTTTTTATTCCACTTTCTGTTTGTTTTTTGAGACAGGGTTTCTCTGTATCGCCTTGACTATCCTTGAACTTGCTCTGTAGACCAGGCTGGCCTCTGGCTCCCAAGTGCTGGGATTAAAGGCGTGCACTACCACCCCATGGCACAAATTCCACTTCTCTTTACTTCTCCCAAATCTGACACTTCAAAATCCTCTTTGTAAAACTGACTAAAATGCTACTCTGCTGAGTATCTCTTGATTTCTGTTCCTCTTTGTGTGCTTATTTATACAAACACCAAACCTCTTCTAGTGAATTCAGGTCATCTGATGATAGGTGTGAATGCCCCCCTTCTAAATACTATTACCAAGAGAGACTTACGTCTGATCAAATGTTATTCATTCACCCAATGCCCTATGGTTGGCAGGCATAGACCATCCCTGTCCCAAGAGTTGAGAACTTTAACAGGTGACCTATGGCCACACGTCCTAAAGGGAAAAGATGTTTAGGAATGAAGGAGTAGCATTCTCCTACCATACACATCAGACTAAGTGCTCCTTACAGCCGACTTGCTTACACCTATTACTCCAAACACCAAAACACTGTGACCCAAACGCCTGCGTAATCCCTGAAATCTGGTTCACATCTCCGGGTGGCAGTTGGACCTCATGGACCCGCTTATTCTGACAAAAAAGTCCACTGTGTCTGGCAGGCATTGTGCCAAATTGCCTAGTGCCTATATGTGGCGGTGAACGTTAATCTTATTTTTGTTCTGAGACAAGGTTTCTTTAAGTAATCCTGGCTGTCTCCAAACTCTCAATGTAGACCTAGCTACTTGGGAATTGCTAAGTAGATCAGACTGGTCTCTAACTCAAAGATACTAAATACCCCCACCACTCCCATCGCGCCCTGCCTCAATACTGGAATTAGATACACGCGCCACCACTCCCAGGCACTTTTTTGTTGTTGTTGTTTGTTTTGTTTTGAGACGCGGTCTCTCTACGTAGTGGTCACTAGTATAGTTCTCAACTAGGCCTAAAGCAAGCTGCCACCCGTCCTGGTACAAGTTCCGCCCACTGCCTTACCCCCGGCCCAGCCCAGGTACGTAGCCGAGGGGCGCGGGCATGCCCAGGAAAGGCTTTTTCTTCTTGTTCATGGTGGTGTTGTTGGCCAAGGCAGAGAAAGATAGAGGTGCAGGTACGCGGCAGAAGGCGCAGAATCTTCCCGGTGTCGCAGCTGAAAGAGATGCAAGCACTACGTCGCCCGCGCCCCGGAAGTAGAGAGTGAGAGCGAGACAAGCTCCACCCACTCAGAGCCTCGACGGAAGTCAAAGATGTGGGTTTGCAAGGCATTTCCGGTCGTGGCTGCCGGCTGGGTTTGCTGTGGGAAGACGAGCACGCGTGCGCGCGCGCAAGCCACTATCAGCGCAGAGGGCCGCGTAGGCGGGCGCTAGGGCCACGCGTTCTGTTGCAGTGCCAGGAACGGTACGCGGCCTGAGCCTAGCATTTAGCATAAATGCTCAGGAACGTCCCGGTGCAGGCTTGACCACGAGCCCGCCTGGCCTTAGAAGACTGATTGAGCGAACATAACCAGGACTTCCGACTTGTCTGGCTGTACTGTGGGGCCACCGACCGTCGAGACTGCGTACACTCTGCGACTGCTGCTTTGCGCGCTCAGTGTTCAGAGTCGGGAACCCCCCACCCCGTTGCCGTCCAACCCGAGTTTGCCTTTGAAGAACGAGTGCGTGGACCGGCGTCCCAAGCTTGGGAGTGATTGTGTGCCCAGTGACTTGAGTGGACGCGCACCACTGTACTCTCTACACAGATATTTTCTGCCTCTGTGCAACTCTACCTGCAAGACAATGTCAGTCCCACCTGTTGGGTAATAATAGCCTCAGGTCAGACTGTTCTGGGCAATAGCCCCAAGCTATGAAGAATTGCCTAGCCCCAGGGACAGTGGGCTCTACCTGCAGAAGCAATTTGCCAGGGGTTTGGAAAACAACCCTGCCCCCAATTAAATCCCCAAAATAGCTGTAACTTCCTGGTAGCTACTAAATGTGTCTGTCTGGCTGTCTGTCCCAGCCTTTCTATATTCTCTCCCCTTTCATCCGGTGAAATGGTTCGGGCCCCTCAGTGTTTCAATAAAGCAGTCTCAACCTGTTGAGATAGGATCTGCCTCTTTTACCACCCACACCTGGGGAGAGCATCAGGCTCTAGGGGCAGACAGGAAAAGCTGCAAGTTGCTGGGGCCTACACGCTGTGCTGGACCAGGCAACCAGACTTCTGCGTCAAATGCCTTTTGGTGGGGTACTGACTCAACCATTCTTGCCTCAAGTTCTTAGGAACAGGATTGACTCTGTACACTGATTCAGGGGCTCAACAGAGAGGCGTAGTACCGCTTGGGGTTCAAAGCAAAGTGGCCCGCAGGCAAGTCAGCTAGTGTCTCTGGGAAGTGGGTCTAAGAAAAGAGAATGCTCAAGTAAAGAATAAGTAAATGGGGCTGGAGATACAGCTTAGTGATTAAGAGCACTTTTTTAAATTTTTTTTGCAGAGGGTTCACCCACATGGCAGCTCACAGCTGACCATAACCCCAGTGGCAGGGGACCGATGTATGCTTCTGGGCACCAGGTACCTGCATGGTGCACAGACATATACATTCGGGCAAAACGTTCATAAAAATTTTGAAAGGGATGAATAAGTTAGGACACACGGGTATTGGGGAGAGATTGACCCGGTCCTTGGCTGGACACGGTAAGTAAGGCCACAGGTGTGGTTAGAGCCCCCACTATTACCACACTGAGGGGACCGACAGTTCCTGCTTGCCAACTACAAAGACCCTCCAGCACACTGCAGAAGAGGCTTGTCCGCGGAGTCGTACCCAGGTGCGCAAGGACGCCTTTTGCCCTGGCGGACACCCTCAGCATTCGCAGCCCCGCGCGCCGCCGATACACCTCCGAGCTCCCGGAGCGCGCCTTGCGCCCAGG
>LOJH01010914.1:21073-37469 GCA_001685095.1 Ellobius talpinus
TTTAAAAAGCCAGGGGTGGGCAAAATAGCTCAGCAAGTAAAGGCACTTGCCACTAAGACTGAGGATCTGAGTTCGATACCTGGGACCCCCATGGTGGAAGGAGAGAACCAACTAGTCCAAGATGATCTCCACCTTCTGAGAATGGAACCCTGACTGGGAAATACTGGACTGTCCTGGGAGATGTCCTTGATGCTGGCTCTTCCTGAGGCAACGTGAAGAAAGGGTAGAGAGGGAGAAGGAGGCAGAAAGAGCAGGAAGAAGAGAAAGAGAGGAAAGGGAAAGCAAGAGAGAAGGGGGAGAAAGAGTGGAGACATAGCCCTGTCAAGGCTCAGAACCTTTCCCAAACAGACCTGCCAGACACTTTCCCAGTAGGCCACAAAACGGTTTCAGGTTCTGCATTCACTCTATCCATCTGTACAGAGGACGGTCAGGAAATGGGCAAAGACTTTGCACATTGAGCCAAGAAGTAATTGAGTTTATTTTTGTGAGAAAGGAAATGTTTGTGTGTATATGCAATGTGTTTGTGTGTATATGCACATGTAAGCATGGGATCCAGCACCAGCCAGCCTATTGTCTCTACTCCACACGGTGCTGGAGTCATAAGTGCCTGCATGACCATACTCAGCTTACTATGTGGATGCTGGAGACTTGAACTCGGGTCCAAATGTTTGCTCAGCAAGCATTTTAACTCACTGAGCCATCTTTCCTGCAACTGAGATTCTATAGGAACAAACCCCGAGGTCTTTCCTGCAGCTTCTCCTCATTTCTGAAAGGTGAATGTGGGACTTGTGCCCCCCTAAACCTTAACTGCGTTAGACACAGGAACCATAACACCGACAGCAGTCAGCCCCGCTGAAGTTAGGCCTTAGAAGTGCATGCAGCACTGTGTGACCACCTCCCACAGGTGGAGCTACTCAGCCAGCAGCTGGAAGGGACAACGGAGAGGGTCAGGAGGCAGAGGAGGCTATCTGTCTCAGATCAGAGAAGGGTTGAGCACAGGCTAAGCACTTCTGACCCTCCTGGTTGCAGCTGTAAACAAAGACAAATAAACGGAGCCATAGGTGTAGTTCAGGTTGTAGATCGCTTGTCCGGCATGGAAAAGGCCCTGGGTTCGTCCCCAGCAATGCTTAAACCAGGTGTGGTGGTACACACTTGCAGTCCCAGGAGGATCAGGAGTACAATGCCATCCTTGGCGACATATTTTGAGGCCAGCCTGGACTTTATGAGAGGGGACAGATGTGGCGGTATATGTTTGCAGTTCCAGGGCCAGAGATAGACAGTACCGGACAGCCAGCCTAGCCTGTTTGGTGAGATCCAGGCCAGTAAGAAACCCTTTCTCAAAACGTATCTCAGACTTTGTGTCTCAGTAAGGATACACAAACTTGTCCTCTGTCCTGAACATAGGTGTGCATCTGAGTACATTTGCACGCACTTAATGAACTCCCATACATATCAGCATGTGAGTGCTCACGCCATGCCCCACATGTAAACAATAAGGAACCTGTAAAAATGAATGAGGTTAGATGGATATTTTGCAAACCTCAAATCCTTGCGTCCCTTTCTACTCCCAGCGTCTCATGCCTATTCTGGTCTCTATGAGAATCTTATCATATGAACCAGATTCTGGTCTCTATGGAATCCTTATTTATGGACCAAATCCTGGTCTCTATGGGATCCTTATATGGACCAGAAACCAGGCTCTGGGAGATTAAACATCTTATACAAGACTGCTATCCCAGGACAAGACCAGCTGGCAAGGCTCTTGGGTAACCTATCAACAGACCACTAAGATTGTACTTGACATGGTCTTCAAAAAAAAAAATTAGGAGACGTCACTGTAGTTTCATCAAAACAACTTCGACACTGGATCCAAGCTGAGCTTCTAACAGAGGTGATCAAAGAGACCCAATAACGGTCAGGTGACTGGATCATGAGGGCTCCAATGTCATCAATGGATAGATCATTCTAGTTTCATAGTTTGATGATGGCGTTTGGTGGTGATAGAGACCAGAGAAACAGGATTTCTCATACAGGGACCCAGGTGTTCTGTCCTGGAGGTTACACAACAAAATAGGGCTGGAGAGATGGCTCAGTGGTTAAACACTACCCCACACACATAAGGACTGGCATTCAGATCCCCAGAACCCACATAAAGGCCGGGTGGCATGGTGGTCAGCCTGTAATTACAGCACTGGAAGACAGAGACAAGGGATCCCCAAACCAAGCTAGGTAGCCAGAACAACCACATCAGCAAGCTCTGGATTTGACTGAGACATCCTGCCTCAATGAATAAGGTGGAAGAGTGGTTGATGGTGATTCCTGCACCAACTTGAGCCCTCTCTCTGCGCTCACATCCAAGTGAAATGCACACCCATTCACTCTGCTGCTGCTGCTGCTGCTGCTGCTGCTGCTGCTGCTGCTGCTGCTGCTGCTNNNNCTGCTGCTGCTGCTGCTGCTGCTGCTGCTGCTGCTGCTGCTGCTGCTGCTGCTTCAACCCAAAGTTGGTTGGATGCACAGATATACATCCATAAATTTGTATGGGGTTGTGTGACTCTGGTCTTGCCCTAGGGCTCTCTGTATAATATTTAATGGATCAAAAAAGAGTATCACACACACACACAAATTATTTTCCAAGCCAGACACCATAATCCCAGGTACTTGGGAAGGATGAGGCAGGAGGCCAGCCATGTTACACAAGCAAGTTCAAGTCAAGCCCACGTACCTTAGTGAGACCCTCTCCCAAAAAGAAGTTCTAAAAGGAGCTGAAGAGAAAAGGCTCGGTGGCTAAGGGGGCTTGCTGCACAAGCCTAAAGACCTGAGTTTGAATCCCTAGTGCCCATATTAAAAAAAAAACCTTGGGAGTGCACCTCTAAGCTCAGCACAGGGAGAGCAGGGGGGACATGAGCAGAGACAGGAAGGTGTCTAGGTATACGGGCTGCCAGCCCTGTTCCTGGTTCAGTGAGAGGCTATCTCGTGGAAGAATAAGGCAGAGAGTGACATAGGGGACAACACATGTACAGAACACTCCCTCTGGTCATCACATATGCATGCAAAGAGATACATATCCAAACACATGTGTACACATACCACACATACATATATGCCATTCACACACATACCAATTAGCTAATAGTTTTTTAAATAAAGATAAATTCAAGGGTGGGGCTGTCACAGTGGTAGAGCCCTTGCCTGATGTATGCAAGGCAGTGGGTTCGATCCCTGAACTACAAGGTTATAGGGGGAGGGGTGCTGTGTGGAATTATTGTGTTCCATCAATGACATCACACTATAAAGACCATTCTACAGCTTATGACGTTTGCTTACTGCTATCTCCACATCTGGAAGTGTGCAGAGCCCATACTTCTGTGCATGTTCCGAGACCTCTCCAAACAGAAACTTCTAAAAAGCTTTTCTGAACAAATTGCAAGTGATAAAATCATAGACAAACATTTGTGTGTGTTTGGAGAATCCTTCTAATAGAAGTTTCTAAAAGATATTTCTGAACAAAACGAAGGCAGTTAAGTTCCATGTAAACTTGTGTTTGTGTGTGTACACGTTTATGTGTGTGTTGCCCATGCGTGTGTGTGTGTGTGTGTTTAGATGTGCATCCCTTGTGTGCGCACAGGTATTGGGCAGAAGTCAAGAGATGTCTTTACCACCCTCACTCTCAACTTTACTTTTTGGTTTTTGTTTCTTGGGACAAAGTCTTTCTGCACAGCCCTGGCTGTCCTGGAACTTGCTCTGTGACCAGGTTAGCCTCAAACTTAGAGATCCGCCTGCCTCTGCCTCCTGAGGGCTGGGTCTAAAGGCAAGCGCCACCACCGCCTGGCTTCAACTTTACTTTTCTGAATCAGGGTCTCTCATTAAATCTGGAGCTAATGACTCTGCTAGCCTCACTGACCAGCAAGTCCAGGGAATCCTCCTACCTCAGCCTCCTAAGCACTAGCATTGCAGGCACAGGCCGAAGGCCCATCCAAATCACCTCCCTTACCTCAGCAAGCAAATTTTGGCAGAGGAAAAGGATCCACTATCCACGAAGCATCCACAGCTCCCAGCACAAACTGTTCCAGTCTCCTTTCTGTAAAATGCTGATAAAATTCTTGTTCATGGTCATTGGGTCTAGTATCTACTTATCCAAAGTTGGCTGAATCCAAGAGATGCAAATCTATACATCAGGGGAGGGGTGTGTGTGTGTGCACGTGTGTGTGTGTGTGTGTGTGTAACTCCAGACCTCTGGTTTAGTCTCAGGACTCTCTGAATAACAGTTAAATTACACACACACAAAACTACTTCCCAAGTAAGGCACAACATACATGCCTGAACTGTAATCCTAGCTACTTTGGAAGTTGAGGCAGGGGGATCAGAAGAGTGAGTTCAACCTGTGCTATACAAGTTCAAGACCAGTCCACACACTTTAATGAGACTCCATCTCACTAAATTTTAAAAGGTTTTACAGGGAGCTAAAGAGAGGGCTCAGTGAATAAGAGAGCTCGCTGTACAAACATGAGGACCAGAGTTTGAATCCCCAGCATCCATGTTCAGTTGCATTCCAAAATGAGATCATGGCTCACATTATACAGAATGTTCTAAGACTTCCAACGCTTGTTTGCTGCTATCTTCACATATGGCAGTGTGCAGAGTGTACACTTCTGTGGGTGTTTAGAGATCTCTCCCAATAGAAGCTTCCGGAAAGAATTTTCCAACAAAATAAAAGTAATAAAACTACAAGCAAACTGGCAATAGGACCTGGGACCTAGTTCTTGGCCTTCATAACAGGGGAGGGGGAGCAATAGAACACGTCTGAAGAAAGAAAATGGGAGTCGCCCCTGAGTGCTGCTAATGAACTTAGAGAGTGAGGGCTTCAGTTTAAAAGACGGTGTGTGTGTGTGTGTGTGTGTGTGTGTGTGTGTGTGTGTGTACACGTGCATGTGAGTGCAGTTTCCTCAGAGGCCAGAGGAGGACCTCAGATGCCCTGGAGCTGGAGATACAGGAGACTGCAAGCCCCATGCCCTGGGTGTTGGGACCCCAACTCTGGTCTTTTATTAGGAGAAGTAAACCAGTATTTTAATACTCTCTTACGGCTCTTGAACTGGTGTAAGGATAAAAACATATGTCGTGGCGCCGGTACAGGTGTGAAGATTGGAGATGCCGTCAAATGGGAACGCTAAACTCTGTAAGATGTGCAATCACGGCGGTCAGTAACATGCATTTGGTTCTTTTTGGTTTTCTTTGGGAATTCAAAAGCCTGCCAGACCCAGCGTTAAACCATCAGGGGAGGCCAGCGCGCCACCTGGCGGTAGATGGAAGCAGCGGGAGGGTCCAGGCACTGAGGGTTGAGTGACCCCGTGCCTCCTCCATCCCCACACCGAAGCCTTGGGATCCAGGCGGGTACCACGTCCCGAAGTGAATGGGAAGTCGCAGCCAAGGTGGCCTCAGGCCCCCAAAGATCAAATGAAATGGCCTCTCCAGTGTCGCACAGTGGCCAAAAGGACTCACGGCCTTGGTAATCTGGAAACTGTAGAACACAAAGCCAAGGCCGCGCAGGTGAGCCTGGCAACTTCGTGGAGTCTGAACCTCGAGTCTTGTGAGTGCGAAGAGTTCTCCCTACGACTCCCGGATGCAAGTTGGTACCATCTCCATTCGAAGCCCCGGGCTGAGGGGCAAGAAAATCAGGACGGGAAGAGACGGAGTGGGCGCTACCGGAGACCCCCAAAGCCGGGGCGACGTGTTCCCAGAACCCCTCTAACACAAGTTGGCGCCCAAGCCTCCTTAGGCCCGGGGTCCCCAGCACAAGATCGCAATATTCGCTCCCACCCCCTGATTCTGACCACAAAGCTTCTACCGTTGTGCGTTCTGGCCATCCCAAATACACAGGCCTGCATCCGCAGCACCGGTGTCTCGGAGGCCACCCCACTGTACCCTATCTCGCTTTCAGTCTCCGCGCCCCCAGGCCTCGTGCTCCAAGCCCGATGTCCCTCATTCCCAATCACTGGGCCACTACGCCTTATAATCTCCGTGGTGCGTACCCAAGCCCGGAGGACTCAGTGTGGAGTCACAGCGCCTTGGATAAAGCGCGCACTGGCTCGAAGTCTCACGCCCCCGTGTCCTGAGTTCCCCGACACCGAACCACCGCGCCTCGAAGTCCTCACTGTCCCTCGATCCAGCTCCTGCGTCCCCAGCACCCAGCCACCGCGCCTTGGAGTTCCCACTGTCTCGCGATCCATTCCTGCAGAGCCCCCAAGCCCCGTCCCTTGCAACCCCAACAACAGGCCACCGCTCCTCAGATCCCCTGTTGTCTCTCGATCCGGCCCTCACGCCTTCGAGCCTCTGTTCTCCCAACCCTCGACAACAATTTCTCTGTAACCCTTAGTCTCTCTATCCAGTCCTTGGTCCTCTATCCCACTCCCCACCCCAGCACCGGGCCAATGCTCCTCACAGTCCCCGATGTCCCTAAATTCAGTTCCCCCGCGCCCCTGAGGCCACTGTCCTGTGTCCCCAGTACCCGACCACGGCTTTTGCAAGCTCCCGTTGTCCCTGGATGCAGCCATCGCTCCCCCAGGCCCGGCGCCCGGCGTTACTCACCGGCGACTCGAGTAGCTGTTGCCGGGGGAGCCGGCGCCCTGCTCTGGGTAGCCGTGCTGTTGCAAGGCTGCTGCCGGGAACGGGTAGAGGAAACTGGTGGCCAGCGCCGACCCGCACAAGCAGCAGCACGCCCATGGTAACAGCAAAACAAGCTTCATTTTGTGCCGCTCACCCGCGGGGACCTGGAGTCCCAGGAGCTGGGGACAATCAGGCGTGCCCCGGACGGCTGGACCGATCCTGCGGCCCCAGGCTGGAGCGCAGGGAGCCAGCCGGTGATGGTGTGAAGGCAAGGTCTGAGGTGGAAGTCGTCTGGGGGTCGCCCACGCCTCTCCAGGACCGCCTTTTCAAATTCAGCGAGGTGGGCTCTGCGCAGTAAAAGGGGGCGTGGGTCTTTCTTTTTAACCCTCAGAGGTCCAGGGCTGAGGAAGCATCTACCAAGCTGGGGGCGCCCCAGGAGGCACATCCTTCTGAACACCAAATCTTACATCCCTTAATACACATTTTGAACTTTCCATACCCAGGTGAGAAAGACATCCAGGTTTCCATGGAGCCGCACCATCTAAGATCCTTATCGGCTCCATTTTTCAGAAATAGAACCTGAGGCTCAAGGAAAGTTAAGCTAGGTAGATGGCTCTGTGGGTAAGAGTGTGCGCTACAGACCCTGCGGACTTGAGTACGAATCCCCAACACCCATGTAAAAAGCCAGGCATGGCCTCTGACCCCATCCCGCAGCCCCCAGTCTGAAGAGTGGGAGCGGAAGATCCCTGGGGCTTTGACAACTTCTGACCTAGCTCCAGGTTCAGTGAGAGAAACCCTGTCTGAAGGTGGTGAAACAAAGAGGAATAGGGCAGATCACCTATGCTGTTCCCTGGCCTCCACACACCCATGCGCACGCACGTAACACATAACACACACACACACACACACACACACACACCTTCAGCCGAGACTCCACAGACTGATGGTGAATTTGAGGGTCAGCTTAAGCTGCATAATGAGCCCCTGTGCCGAGCAACAGCCAGACAAAACAAATAGAGTTTCTTCTCTTAACTGCAGCACCCACAGCACAGACCAGTTGACAGCAGTGTGGAATTTTCCTGTCTTCTTCACTATCCTGGGAGCCAAGAGGCTCTAAGTCAGTGACTTCCAAACGCAGGGGAGGAGGGGGCTGTGACCTATGTATTGGACTTAGCCAGTGCCCACAGAACACACTTCAGATTCCTTTGGGAGGAGGCACTGGTACTCCCCATAATGCAAGTTCTCCAAATCCATCAGGCCTCAGAGGAGAGATGGATGGAGAGTGTAAGAAAGGACACTAGTTCTAAGACATTAACCCCACGAAGGGGCTCTCCATTCTGCCATGACTAACCTGGCCTCCAAGACTATCGAGAACTCGGGAAGGGTGGACATTCCACAGAATAAGATAGAGTTGGGCTGAGCATGGTGGTGCTTGCCTGTGATCTCAGTACCTGGGAGGCAGAAGCAGGAGGAGCCTGGTCTGTAGCAAGACTTGGTAACAAACAAGCAAAACAACTAAGTTGGGATTTGCAGAAACTCAGGAGACAGGATGGGCAATTTAGGAAAGAAGGCAAAGAGAGATGAGTGTGATGTATTTGGGTACCCACACAAGAAGGTACCTATGGCTTATGTATCTATGGGATAATATTGGACCAGATAGCAAGTGTAGTGTGAATTCTAATTGGTCTTAATAAGAAAAACCCAGAGTCAGATATTAGGGGGTGAAAGCTGAAAGATCACAGAAACAGAACAACCAGCCACTAGATCTTACCTCTACTGATACTCAGGCCTAAGGGGCGATCCTATCTCTGTAAGTCCTCAGACTGAATGCCTTGAGCGCCTGTCTCTTCCTACCTTATATTCCTCTCTCCGCCCAGCCATATCCCTTCCTGTCTCCACCTCCCTAGTGTTGGGATTAAAGACATGTGACTCCCAAGTACTGGGATTAAGGTGTGAGCCACCACCACCTGGCTCTGCTTCTCTTTGAAATTAGATCAGTCTCGTGTAGCCCAGGGTGGCCTTGAACTCACAGAGATCCATCTGCCTCTGCATCCCAAGTGCTGGGATTAAAGGTGTGTGCCACCACTCCCTGGCCTCTATGGCTAACTTGTGGCTAGCTCCACACTCCAGGCAAGCTTTATTTGTTACAGCACAAACAAATATCACCACGAGCAAGACACCTGAGTGGGCTGCCCACCATATTTTCTTAACAACAGTGCTATAACCAGATGGTGAAGTAGATGCTAATTTCAGCCTCAGGCAACGGGCATGAGACTTTGAGTCCAGCCTGATCTATACAGCAAGACCCAGTCTCAAGGAGGGCACTGAAGATGTAGGTGCTATACAGAATCCCCACCCCTAGCAAGGTGCTGGAATGTGATAGAGCACCTGCCTAGAATCCCCCAGTGAGGAGCTGGGGTGTAGCTCAGTGGTAGAGCACCTGCCTAGAATCCCCCAGTGAGGAGCTGGAGTATAGCACAGTGGTAGAGCACCTGCCTAGAATCCCCCAGTGAGGAGCTGGGGTGTGGCTCAGTGGTAGAGCCCCTGCCTAGAATCCCCCAGTGAGGGGCTGGGGTGTGGAGCAGTGGTAGAGCACCTGCCTAGAATCCCCCAGAGAGGGGCTGGAGTGTGGCTCAGTGATACACTGCCTGTTTAGCATGTACAAGGATGTAGATTTGAGCCCTAGGAACACACATGCACAAATACACACACACACACACACACACACACTACAATCCTTTTACAAAATCTACTGTAATCCCTTAAGCACAGGTGTGTTCTGCAGCTTCTCTGTCGCAGACACCTTGCAGACTGGAGGTTACCTTGGCAGGGTCAGAACATCTCAGAGCTTGCTCAACCACCCTCAGGACACTACCAGGAGAGCCAGTAAAGGCTCCCACCCTATGGAAGCAGAGCACAGGCCAGGTTTCCTGTCCCATCTGGTGTCATACAGGGTACAGTCCCACACAAACCAACTCAGAGCCATGCTAGCTTTGGGCTCAGAGTGAGACCTGGAGCCCAATGTCTCCATCTGTAAAACATGGAATTGGGGAAGGCAAGACGGCTCAGTGGATAAAGGTATATCATGCCAAGCATGACAGCTGAGTTTGGTCCTCAGGTCTCACACAGTCGATGGAGAGAAGTAACTCCAGCAAGCTGTCCTCTGGCCTCCACTTGTGGACCATGGCACACTCACGTGCGTATGTGAATGCACACGTGCGCACACACACAATTCAAATGCAACTAAAAATAAAGTGTACCACAATAGAGGAAGGCATCTACCATCAACCTCTGGCCTCCACACACACAAGCACATCCACAGGAGCGCACACATAGGCCACACGCAGAGACACAAGCTTTTTTAGATAATCTTTGTAACTCAGTTGTGCCATTCTCCAGCATGAATTTAGTAGATGACAATGTCATATTTTGATGTCAACCGTCTTCTCCTGTCTCCAAGACAGCTGTGGATGCACACAACAATTTAAAGCCAGAAGTGGAGGATGGGAGAGCGGCGAAGGCATGGCGACATCTGCCTATCTGTTCTCCCTCCCCCAAAGAGAACACCTGCTGCTGCACCCCATTCTATAGCACCCCCGTGTGACTTTAGACAAGTCACTCAAGCTCTCTGAGCATCCTCATCTAGGAAATCAAAAGACTAATCACAGTAGTTTTGTGTAAATGTCATAATGAAATCCATGATTTTGCTTACCAACTGATAAAAATTAACTTAGAAAATTTAGAAACTAACAACAACATTGGGCTGGGGCTGTAGCTCAGTAAATGATGGCTTACCTAGCATGTGCATAATCTTGAGCTGTGGTCTCCACACTGCATGAACTAGGCATGATGACACATGCCAGAGAAGGAGACATGCCAAGCTTGGTAGCACACAACTTTAATCTTGGCATTTGGGAGGCAGAGGCAATTGGACCTGTGAGTTGAAGTCCAGCCTGGTCTATAGAGCTAATCCCAGGACAGCCAGGGATACACAGAGAAATCTTACCTCAAAAAAACCAAAAAAAAAAAAGGAAAGGAAGGAAGGAAGGAAAGGAAAGGAAAGGAAAGAAAAGAAAAAGAAAAGAAAAGAAATGGAGATGGAGGAGACAGGAATGTCAGGAGTTCAAGGTCATCCTTGGCCTGCCTGGGTTACATGAGACCTTTTCTCCCTGAAGCAAAAATAATTCGAACAGCATCTAATTTATGAATTTGCTGAAAGCATCAAATGATGTACTTGGAACCATGTGCCTGAAATAATATAACCATCAATAAATACTAACGAGTATTATTAATTAACTGAAGCACACCCGGTTTCTCAGATCCCCATGGATGGGAACAGGCAATAGACTCACAGGCAGAACGCAGGCTTTCTCTCCTAGAGGACCAAGCTTAACATATCTTTTGTGTGTGCACAGTACTGGAAATTGAATGCAGTAGGACCTAGTTCATGCAAGACAAACACTCTACCAGTTGAGCTATATCCCGGTACATCCTTGTTGCTGTATGGAGAATAATTTAAAATAAAATTTTATTTTGAAGAAAACACAAGCCAGGCATGCTGATACACATCTGCTGTAATCTTAGTGCTCAGAAGACAGAGGCAAACAAAACACACAAATCTTATGGAGGAGAAGATGCGATTCGTATGACTTTCCGTGTGGTTTTTCTTTCCACCATGTAGCTCCCAGGCATTAAGCAGAGGTGGGCAGGCTTGATGGCAAACACCTTTATTCCATGAGCCACCTCTCAGGTCAGAATTCTACTAAAAGATAAAGTAAAGCGGTGTGCGATGGTGCATGCTTGTAATCCCAACACTTGGGGGTTGAGAAAAGGTCAGGAGTTCCGGGTCAGACTCAGGGACACAGTGAGTTCAAGGCCAGCCTGAGCCGTAGAAAAAAAATAATAAATTAATTAATTAATTAAAAGCTTTAAAAATTAAGAATAAACTCTCTAAGGGGTGGGCAGAAATTTAGGGACATTCCGGCAGCCTCGGAGTCCAGCACTCCTTAGAGAAGCCAGCAAGAGACAAATGAATTCTCTAAACTAGAATGCTCACAACTGCTGTTGCTACAGCTGCCTTCTCCGCCCCCGCAGGGCTGCCCCAGGGGTCTCTGATCAGTTCTCCACACGGGCATTTGTCTGTGTTTCAGAGCTGTGTTCCCAGCATTCCTGAGATACATGGGAAAACTTCCGGAGAGGCGGAAGCCATTGTTCATTTTCCAAGAGCCCCAGAAATCTAACAGCCCAAGTCTGGAGCTGAGAAGGGATCGGATGCTGGCTTTGTCCCTGGGAACCCTCTGTAGTCACTGTCCTGGAGTTCACCACGGGTGGAGGGAGAAAGCTCCGCTGGTAAAGTGCTTGCTTTGAGAGCATGAGGATTTGAGTTAGATTACCCCACCAGAAATAGCTGGGGGCTGGTGAGATGGCTTGGTGGGTAAAGGCGCTGGCAGTCAAGCTTGACGTCCCGGGTTCCATAGCCAGAACACACAGGGTGGAAGGAGAGAGCTGGCTGCCAAGGGTTGTCCTTTGACCTCCACATGTACCCCTTATACATGCACACATGCCTTAATAAATACAATGTGATTAAAATAAATAAAATCAGGGTCTGGTGGTGTGTAGCTGCAATCCCGGCATTGGGCAGGAGTATCCCTGGGCTGGCTGAGAAGCCAGTCTAACCCTAGGTTCCAGTGAAAGACTGTCACACAAAAAAACAAAGTAGACAGGGTGTGAGAAATTTCATACAGTCATCTGGCCTCCAACACACACATGTCCATGTGCATGTACACCTGTTCACATGCAAATATGCATACGCATCTGGACAAAGGCTTTCCCTCACTCTTAGATCCTCATTCTCTCACAAGGTTCTGTGTAGGCAGGTCGGAGCTTGCAGCGTCCCTATCTGACAGATGGAAGTGACTCCTCCCCTTCCATGATCGACAGGCAGCTGCATGTGCAAAGAGGGCTTAGTGCTGGGATTATGACCAGAGTCTTGAACATGCTGGACAAGAGCTCTTTGGGAAGCCTGCTTTGCCTGTTTCTGGTCCTAGCTGGGCATGCAGCTCCATGGTGGAGTTTTTGACTAGCATACACATACACAAGGGGCCTGCCTGGATTCCCTGCCCAGCACCACAAGGAAACAGCAGTAACAAACTGCTAATAGCTTTTGAGCTAGATATGGTGGTGGAGACCTGTCATCCCAGCAATCAGGAGGCTGAGGCAGGAGATTATGAGTTCTAGAATAGAAAAAAAAAGAGAAAAGGGAGAAGGGGTGGGAGGAGAAGGGCTGAAGAAATGAAAGAAAGAGGGAAGGAAGGAAAGGAAAGAAGAGAAAAGCAAGCTATCACAGAGAAAGCAGTTTTTTGCAAATCTAGTTTGATAGCTCTTCTGATAAGAAAATCTCATCAGCAGCAGCATCTTCAGCCCATAGAAAGCAACCCTTCACTTCTGCTGAAGTCAGCAGAGCCGCTGAGCGGAGAAGTAAATAGTGAGCAAGCCAAAGCCAAGGTAAATAGTGACCTCTTGGCATGATAAATCTTCCTGTTAATCTAAAACAGGAATCTCTCCCAACCACCACCACGGGCCCCAGATTGCCCCTATAACAGGACACGGATTCTGCAGGTCTCAAGAAGGCGGAGGGAGGAGGCTAGCTAGCACTCTTTCTCCCGACACACCGGCTCCCAGCTGTTTCAGGTCCCAGAATAACAGGAGAGTGATAAGGAGCACACTAGCACACTTGGGGACAGCAAAGCCAGACCCAAAGGACTTCTTGCTTTTACACCGAGTACTCTGTGCTCGACTGGAAAACTGCAAACTGTCTGTGGATATCACAGAAGAGCCTGGCTTGAGTTTTCTTCTTTATCTCTACTCCTCAAAATTCCACCCAGCCTCTCAGAAAGCAATGGCTCCTCTGCTGAGCACATCAGCAAGAGGAAATCCATTGCCCTGGTACTGCCAAGAGGCAACCAGAGGGCCCAAAGACGGCTGGAGAGGGATTGGGGTGGATCTCAGATAGTAGCAGATATGCCTGACATGCAGGAAACCTGGGGTTCCATCCACCAGTATCACATACACCAGGCATGGCAGCACACACCTCTAATCCCAACACTCAAGAGGTGGACACAGGAGGATCAGATCAGGGTCATCCTTGGTAGAAATAACAAGTCCCAGGCCTGCTTGGACTACATGAGACTGTCCCCCAAAGAAATAGAATGAAAAAACAAACAAACAAACAAATAAATAAATGTTAAAGATCTGTCTGAGACTGTGTCTCAAAAAGAGAAAAGAAGTACAAAGAAACAAGAAGACGGTGAATTAGCTGACCATTGTTTTTCGTTACTTTTAAATGTCAAATTGACACAATCTAGCGTCACTTGGAAAGGGAGTTTCAGTGAGGATTTTCTTGATCTGGTTGGGCTTTGAGCATGTCTGTGAGGCATTGTCTCGATCAGTGGAAAGACCCAGCCCACTGTGGGTGGCACCATTCCCTGGACAGAGATCCTGGGTTATATCAGCATGGAGGAAGCCAACTGAGCATCAACATGCGTGTATGCATGCATGCATGCATGCATGCATGCATTACTTACTCTCTGATCTTGTCTGTGGTTGACATGTGAATCTTCTCTCAAGCCCCTGCTGCGCCTGCTGTGCTGGACTGAAATCTGAAATTTTGAACCAAATAAGCCCTTTCTTTCTTAAGTTGCTTTGGTTGGGGTATTTTATCCCAGCAACGGATAAAGTAATTAATACAGCTGTCCTGGGCTACCTAGCAAGACTTGGTACCAATAAAATAAAATAAGGAATATGTCGCTGTTAGTCCTCTCCTCTCCCCCCACCCAGTTTTTTTTCTCACACTGAAAGGTAGTTTTGGTGATTCTGCATCTTTTTCAACTACAAAATTTAAAGTCGTTAAATAATAATCTGGCTGGAAAAGCGTCTATGAATAAGTGTCTGTCATCAATTTCTCTACGGATTTATGGCCTAGACAACATTTTGTTGTGAATTTGTGTTGTTGATGTTGTTGTTGTATATTTGTGGTCTATCTTCTAGCTATTTTTCAAAATTCCTTCAGAGTTAAATGTCTTCAGTTAGTAAGGTTCTATACTGACATTACTTCAGACTTTTTATGTGTTTTTGAGACAGGATCTTATGTAGCTCAGGCTGGACTCATTTTTACTCTGTAGCCAAGGTTGACTGTGAGCAGCTCTTTCATACCAAACATAACCTCTTAAGAAAAAAGTTTATTTTCGTGTGTGTGTGTGTGTGTGTGTGCTCCTGCATTACCATACCCATGCAAGAAAGTACATATATATGGGTTGTGCACCTATGGGACTATATTTGGCCAGTTAGCAAGTCACCAAAGTAGGACTTTCCCACCACATTCCTCCTACAGCATTTCTACAGCCACATGGTGTAGTGATCTGTGATCCTGGCCCTCTGGAGGTCCGAGCGATAGGAACCAGACTTTGAGTGCTACCTTTGGAAGCTAGAAGAGGGCATTCAATCCCCTGGAGCTGGAGTTTCAGGCTGTTGTGAGCTTCCAAACACAGATTTTGGGAACTGAACTCAGGTCTCTGGGAGAGCGGGTAGTCGTCTTAACCACTTTCCAGCCCCAGTCACAATCTCTTAATTTTGACAAAGGTACCATGAGTCTGTGAGATTTTAATATCAGTGAACAACTAGGGGGGTAGATGAGAACACTGTACCTGTTTCATGACTTTTCTGTAAAGCTAAAAATTGTTGAGAAATAGATAAATATAGTATCCAAGGGCTGGGGACTTTGCTCAGTGGGTAAAGTACCTGCCACTTAAGCGTGAATGGTTAAGCCAAGATCCTTAGAACCCATGCAAAGCTGGATGCTGTGGTTCACATCTGGAATCCCAGCACTCCTGTGGAGAGATGGGAGAATCCTGAATACTCACAGGCCAGCTGATCTGGAGTGTGCAGTGATGAGCAAGAGACATGATCTCAAACAAGGTCAAAAGTGAGTACCGGCACCTCAGGCTGTCCTCTGACTTACACGCATGCATCAGAGCACACCTGTGCCCACAGTCACATGTTCACCTATGTACACATGCATGCATACACACATGCACACATGCATGTGTGTCTATGTGTGTGTATGTACATATCCAAACACAACCAGTTGCCTTTGCTCAAATCCTAGTTTTGTACAAAGCAATGGAAAGAATCTTGATGGCAGACAAATTTGAGGGCAGACTTGATATTGAATAACACTAAGACGTCACTAACCATTTTATTACGTATGATAATGGTGCTGTGCTTGTGTGTTCGTCTGAAGCATCTCTGTGGTAAGCACAAGCATCTAGTCGTAAAATAACATGATGTCTGGGATTTGTTTTCAAATATACCAGAGCTAGGGGCCCAGTAGGAGTGCACGCCTTAGTCCCAGCACTTGGGAGATGGGAGAGGAAGGTTTGAGAGCCAGAGGTTCAAGGTCAAGCCCCCACTGCATGGATTGCTCAAGGCCCTCCTGTCCCAAACAAAAACAAGCAACAACAAGAAGAAATAAGCACAAGAAAAACAGAGAAGCTGATGGTAGATAAATAAAATGAGGCTGAAAGCAGCTGGACATTGATGAAGTAGTTGATTGTACACATATTTTAACTCTGGACCACTGAGATGGCTCAGTGGTGAAGGTGCTTGCTGCCAAGCCTGACGACCTGAGTTCAAGGCCCCAGAACTACATGGTGATGGAAAGAACTAACTCCCAAAAGTTGTCCTCTGACCCCACCCCACACACAGGGGGTGGGGAGACAGACAGACAGACAGACAGACA
>LOJH01010915.1:5191-27204 GCA_001685095.1 Ellobius talpinus
GGGTTAGAGGATAGATATTACCCTGGTGGAGATCCAGTGGGTTAGAGGATAGATATTACCCTGGTGGAGATCCAGTGGGTTAGAGGATAGATTACCCTGGTGGAGATCCAGTGGGTTAGAGGATAGATTACCCTGGTGGAGATCCAGCAGCCCTTAAGTGAGCTTTGGGTCCAACTTGTTCATTTACCTCCTGTGACAAAGGCTTTGTCCTGTCTACAGGGAGGGAACATTCTGGGTAGGGAAGGAAGACAGTGTGGCCCCTGGGCAGTATAGATGTAGTCTTGATGACAGGACAATTTTTTGGGGGGATGCGGTAGAAGCTAGCTCCTTTCTGCCATGGCCAATGGTTCTGAGTCCTGAGGCACCAACAGCTCCCCAGTACCTCATAGCTGAGATGTTGGTCCCTGAGGCTCTGAGGTGACCTTGTGGTGGATCTGTTTGGTTGCTTGGTTGGTGTTTCCTAACCCTCTCCATAGGGTCCTCATGAGCACACCAGCTCTTGGATATATGAGGACCTTGCTCTGGCCGCAAGGAGACTAGGAGTAGAAGGTTGTGTTGTCATGGCCCCCTTTGTCAGAACCAGACACACTTGAGGTCCAGGATCTGCTGGTCCCACTAACCTAGAGTCCCCAAGCCCTCCCTGCTCTTCTCTCAGGCCCGTCTGAGGCTCAGGGAGATTCAGGCCCTGCCTGTGTTTCTGTGGCAACCCCTGGCAGAGTGCCCTTGGCAGCACCTGGGCCTTGGCAGCATTTTAACCTCATTGAGCTCAAATCACTCAGCTGACATTCACTTGTGTTCCTGAGCCTGACTCCTGGGTTCTGGTTCTTGTGACAGGGTTTAGGGCAGGGCTGGAAGCTGCGGTCATAGGTCATAGTATAGGCTAAGATTTCCTCCCAGGAGAGGTCAGACAGGGTCAAGGGAGCATAGTTTGACTTTCCTAGCCGAGGCTTGGGGACTGGGGAGGCAGCAGTGGGAGGCTGTTAGGACCTGGCAGCTGTGGGAGTTCTTGTGGCCAGGACACCCCAGCTATGGGAAGACTTTCAGCTGGGAGGGTCAGGGAGCCCTTTATTGCTTCTATTGCTCTCTGGAGGATCTGTGACCTTTCACCTTTGCCTGTGATCAGTGGGGCCAGAAGATCACTTGCCTGCTGCTCTCACACTCTCCCAGGCCAGTACAGTAGTGACCATGCAGCCTCCCTGGTTCCTGACCCTCTGGTTGGCTGCCCACTCCAGGGCTCAGCCAGAGCTGCCTTCCCAGGTTCCCTGCATGGTACTTATGATGTCCTGGGGTGGGGGACCAGGTAGTATGGCTCCCCAACAGGCTCTGTGGAGTACCAGCTATATGCCAGCCTTGTACAGATCCTGAGAAAACAAAAAGGGAAGCTCACACGGGTCCCATCCTCCTGAAGTCAGCCTCGAGGAGAGCCGCTGAAAAGAACTAACACCAATGTCGAGTGACTGTGAGCAAGACACACTCTAGAGAGTCAGAGTGCCACACAGATCGTAGTAGGCTCTCTCTCCAGCCCAGGGGGATGAGAGCCCACTGGGACAAAGTACGAGGGCCCTTCAGAGGGTCCTGAAAGACTGAGACATGAACCCTGGCCAGAGTATGTAGGGATGAGGAACTGGGAGACAAATCCTGGGTTCTGTAAGGCAGCTGTGGGCATGGCCTCCCGGTCTGGGGAGCATGAGCCTCCTCTGAGACCTGAAACCCTAGGGTCACAGATGTGCAGAGGTTGAGAGCAGATGTTAGATGGAGGGCATGAAGGATGCAGTCATGCCACTTGGAGGGTGGCTTGGACCTGATGGCCACAGGGGCCTAGGCCAAGAGAGAAACCAGACCCCTATGTGGATAGAGTCAGGCCTATGGCTGACTGGCTGTTTGGGGATATCAAAAGACCCCAAGGGCCCAGGTTGCCTCCTGGTGGTCCTGCTGTCTGTGTGTGGGGGCTTCTGAATAGAGGGGCATAGTGCCCCCCGGAGCTGCTGGCTAGGATAAAGGTGGTCCTAGCCTGCCAGCTTAGCTCCCACCCCTGGTAGCTCCAGGGGAAACCCTGCTTTTTTTTCCACTTTTCCTCTTTTTGCTTGTAGCTGCATTTAACTATAAAGAGCAATAAATTACAAATCTGGAAAAACATCCCTTGTCCCACAAAGGACACGGCTGTCCCCAAATGACAAATGACTTTGAATTAACATTATTTCGTATTTATAACTTCCTTAGGACAGAACTTACAGATGTCACAGGCAAGTCCTGCCTGCCTTTGGGGTATTTTTGGAGCCCATTGTCTGGCAGACAGTGCTTCTAATTGTGTCTCCACTCAGGGGGCAGTGTGAGCAGCTCTGGAGGGAGTGCAGGGCCCAGTCCCCTCAGCAGGACAGAGTGGCCATGGAACGACCCCTTCTGTCCACTCACACACAGACCGTGGGGCATACCAGGGCTGGAGTTTACCAAATCCCTGCTTTCTGCTCACTCTTGAGATAGCAGCTGGGGAAGACGTCAGGAGTCGCCTATGCTGGGGAGGAAACTTACTAGGGTCTGGGGAAGACAAGTGGAGGGTTGAGCAGGGCTGGAGCCAGGAGTACAGAGAACAACAAGGGCACCACATTGCCTGTGGGAGGTGTCCTAGGATCTGAGAGCGGCTCCCTGGGGCTGGAGGGGCCCTGTTTCCCTGGGAGAGTCCCTTTCCATCTGCTTGCTTGCTGTGAGTAGCAATGGTGGGGCCAAGACTAAGCTGCTTGGCCTGCCCTGGATAACTGAAACTCAGACGAGAAGAAGCAAGAGAGAAGGAGGGGGAGTTATTTGGCAGCAGCTGTGGGTTTGTTCTGTGATTTCTGAGGGATCAACAGTGCAACACAACTCTTGCATGATGGTCACAGACACAAAGAAGACGACAGTGACGCTGTGAGGACATTGCCAGGCCTCATGGGGGCCACCACTGCTCTTATTGTAAGTCCACCGCTTTCACCAACTCTTCTGGAGACAGGGGTTCCTAGCTACAGAGCAGCTGAGAACGGCCAAAGTTTCCTGCTGGCACCTGAACCCGACCCCAAGGCAGCCCCAAACAGTCCTAAAACGGCTGTACTCTGCTCAAGCAGCCTGTGTGTGTCTGGGATGTCATGCTACCTCTCCTTCTGTCCTGGCTCCAGGTGTGTGTTTTCAGCATCTGTTTGCTGTGCTGAATCTCAGGCCTGGTTGTCAATACTCTGGGTCCTCCCCAACTACTACCACCAGATATGATTATTGAGTGTCTCTGGGCTTGCTGGGCAAAGATGAAGGGTTTATTAGACTATTTAACTTTCTGGCTCATTTGTGAAATAAACAAACTGACTTACTGGCCAATCCATCAGGATGTAGCTATGGGCTCATCCAGGCTTTCTACAGTCTTGATTGCAGCAGTGAGCTGTTTTGACCTTGGCCCAGGGTAGTGCCTTCTCTCTAGGGTGGCATAGGGTGTATGTGTGCTAGGCTGGGGATGTTACCTTCTAGGCAAAGGTCTCTTAAACCTTAGCCAGGAAATCCCAGGGACACTTCAGAGGAGGGTGAGAGCCAGGCTTTCTGGGGAGCCACGTGGAAACACGCATGTGGCAGGTGCTATTGGTTTAAGGAGGTTGCAGTGTGAAGGGTTTTCTGTGCTTAAAGTTTTTCAAAAGAACTCTTGACCCTGGCTGAGAAACTTAGGAAATACTGTGGATCTGAGCTTGTGGTGGGACCCACTGTCCCCCCTCATACCCTAGCCCAGGGTCAGCAGGGAGTTGTCTGGTCTCTGTTGACTCTGTTCTCTCTGTGTGGTTGAGGAAGTAAAGTAGCCCTGAGTCCTCGCTCCTGTGTTCTCCGGCCCCAGAGGTGACAAAAGGGCCTGTAGGTGCCACATCTGAGCTGATGGGCATCTTACTCCTTCAAGAGCAGGGCTTCCTGGTTGTGGTTGTCAGATCCCAGAGCCAAGGCCTGGTGGTGAGGGCCCATTTATGTCTGCCTTCCTGCTTCTCTTCTCGTTGCTTTCCCCGTTTCTCTTTTGCTGTCTTCTTGTCCATCTCCCCCCGCCCTGCTCTTACCTCCCTGTCTTTCTCAGTCTCTTTCATGTTCACTGGGGAGAACCCAGTGGATGCAGCCTCCTGAGTGTCCTCCAGTGCTTCTGAAGCCCAAGGAGAGTTTGGATTCACCTGCTGAGGAGGGCCTAGGTGGAGAAATTGTTTCTTTTTAGTTGCTTCCTATACCAGACTGGCAGAAGACCTCTTGGATCCTAGATCTAATTCCTACTATGGCAGAGACACATGGCTGGTGTGGAAGAGGCAGCCAGCCTCTGCGGACAGTTTCCCCAAGCCCTCTGTAGGATCAGGCACACGGTAGGAGGTCACATGGACACTTCACAATAACCACCCTCAGCCTTCTTCCTGATGTTTCTATGCCTGATTCATTCAGGACTTCTTTAAGACAAACCCTCTTTCAAACCAGGCAGTGGTGGTACACACCTTTAATCCCTGTACCTGGAGGCAGAGGCAGACAGATCTCTATGAGTTCAAGGCCAGCCTGGTCTGCAAAGTTCCAGGACAGCCAGGACTGTTGCACAGAGAAACTTTGTCTCAAAAATAAACAAAACAAAACAAAAAACAAAACAAAAAAGAAAAATGAATTTTAGATTAAGTTGTACTTGTCTCAGGAACTAGTTTGGTTGCTATCTATTCCTCTACATATTAAAAATAATCAGACACTAGGGTCAGGGAAGTAGCTCATTGGGTTAAGTGCCCGCTGTATAATCAGGATTCCCAGTACCCATGTAAAATCTGGGCACAGAAGCATGTGTCTGTAACCTCAGTGCTTGGTTGAATGGCAGGGCAAATTATTAGAGTTCATTGGCCAGCTGGTCTAGCTGAATAGATGAATTCCAGGTACAGTGAGAGACGCTGTACCAAAAAAATAAGGTGGAGAGTAGCCATGTGTGGTGCACACGCCTTCAGTACCAGGTGGAGAGTAGCCATGTGTGGTGCACACGCCTTCAGTACCAGGTGGAGAGTAGCCATGTGTGGTGCACACGCCTTAAGTACCAGGTGGAGAGTAGCCATGTGTGGTGCACACATCTTCAACACCAGGTGGAAAGTAGCCATGTGTGGTGCACACACCTTAAGTACCAGGTGGAGAGCAGCCATGTGTGGTGCACACACCTCAAGTACCAGGTGGAGAGTAGCCATGTGTGGTGCACACACCTTCAACACCAGGTGGGGAGTTGCCATGTGTGGTGTACACACCTTCAGTACCAGGTGGAGAGCAGCCATTTGTGGTGGTGGCACACACCTTCAGTACCAGCACTTCGGAGGCAGTGGATCTCTGTGAGTTTGAGGCCAATCTGGTCTACATAATGAGTTCCAGGCCAGCTAGGGCTACACAGTGAGAACCTTTCTCAATCAATCAGTCAGACAATCAATCAATCAATCATTTAATAAATCAATCAATCAGTCAATCAAACAACACATGAAGAGTGATGGAGGAAAGACAGCCCGCATCAATCTCCGGCTACTGTGTGCACGCATGCTCATGCATATACGTGTATTTACACCACATGTATAACACATGTACACACAATGAATACTCACACATTTAGTATTTTTGTGCATGGAGGTGGTGGTCATACTTTACACATGAGGTGAAATTTTGCCTATCTTTTTGGTAGGAAAGCTTCAGCCCACCTTTGTGTTAATAGGAACTCTGATTTCTAAGGGCTCAGCTAGCATAGCACCTCTAGGAATTATTGGATTCCCTCTTCTTGAATATCTACCATGTTTTCCCTGCCTAAGGGCAGCCCTGGAATGGCAGGTGATAAATCTGTCTCTTGGAGACCCCAGAGCAGCATTCCTATTGGGAGGTAGTCTCATGGGACCTCGTTCACAGCAAAACAAGCGCTTATCACACTATATTGCAATGCCCAGGCCCACAACTATACATCAATGTCTATGTATAATTATGCTAATTTGTCTACAGAGGCCTCTAGAGCTGCCTGGGACACTTGACCTCCAAGTACGGTGACAGGACTTGATCTTAATCCTTCCCAAAAATACTGAAAGAGAAGGTGAGTAGGCCCAAGTGCTCGGACCCAAGTCACTGGTTAGACACACAAAAGTCAGGAAGGGCATTAGAGTCGGGGAGATGAAGCAAACGTCTAGGGGTTGGGTGCATTTGGGTGCTGCCAAGTGTCCCCTGTACTTGAGAATGAATGCGCTGGCAGCAAAAGGGACCCCTGGGGGTGGGGTGGGGTCCTTGGGGCCTAGTTAACAGTTCAGAGTTGCGTCTTGGAGGAGTAGTGTTTGTGGGCAAAGAAGCAGGCCTGAAGCTTCATCGTGGAGAGTCTGAACTCTAGCCCGAATGCAGGGTGTGGAGGATGGGCAGCAACAGTAATTGGGTGATGGGTACATGAGGAGGAAGGACTCAGCTGGGGCAGCTGAGCTTGGCAGGAGGGGCACAGCCTCAGGTGCCCGTGATACTCTAGGCAGAGAGATCCTTCCCGGATGGTACTGTGAGCAATGACGAGAGCCAAGGATGGGGGAGGAGAAGCTGCGGAGAGTCCAGGGTGGAGGCCTGTCCCAGGGTGAGGCTGGGGCCCGGCTCTGTCCGCAGCCCGGCCTTCCTCCTCCCCCATGCTGGTCAGCTCAGAGCGGCCAGACGCTGTCCACCGTCGGTGCCGAGCTCGCTTTATCAGATAATAAATAAGACGGCTGGAGCCGTCCATGTCAACATCTTGGCGTCATGCAGGGGCCCAGAGGGGAGGGGGCTACTCTTGAGGGCTTAGTCAGCCCCCTCCTCTTTGAGGCCAGGGTCAGCCCCTACCCAAGTGTTTGTGTAGGGAATTCAGGCATCAGGGCTGCCCTGCCCAAAGCCTGGAGGCCACAGGGAACTAAGTCTCTCTGGCCTCACTTCGTCCTGGGGAGAGGGAGAGTGGAGAGGATGTGGTAGGGGCTTAATTTCTTGGATAACCTGGCCCACACATGGGATAGGACTAGAGAGACTCTGCTTCTCAAGTGGAGATAGGATCTAGTCTGGCTAGCCGGTTGGCGTTAGTAAAAGATAATGTGGTGTGTGACACATTGGATTGGAGGTGGGGGCACATTTGAATCTCTCTGCTACCTGGTGTCCCTCCCCGAGCTGGGTCCCACAGAAGGCTGGAACCTGACCTCAGCAGCTGTCCAGGCCTATCCTTGGAGGCACTAGAGGGACTCTGAGGGTCACGCATTCCTCAGCTGTTGGTCCACACAGGGAGCTAGGACTGTGGAGCCGCGCGCACTCGAGAGAGTGGATCTGAATTCTGCACTGTCTTCCTGGTCCTTTCTTCCTTTATGCAGCCTTTCACCTTCTCTCCACCCAGGCCGCTCTGCCTGCAGCCTGTTCACATACCTTGGGGGATGCTGCCAGAGCCCTAGAACTGTTCACAGAGCTGTGACAAAGGACAGCAGTGAGGGCCGGGTGGACGGTCAGTAACATGGCACCCTCCGTCTTATGATGGGAGACCCAGGTGATGACAGTGACAGTATCAACTGGTCTGGTCTAAGAGATGCCCTTACTTGGTCAAACAGGAAGCTACCGCCCTTCACATACCTCCTTGCCCTAGGTTCTCCCTTCTGAGCCGTCTAGGCTTTCAGAGGAGCACCTGGGAGAACTGGCTCTATTTTGCGACAGGCCACCATTTTCAGCCTAAGGAACGCTCACCCTTTGTCTCTATCCCTGCAAGCTCAGGTCCCAGTTCAGCATGGTGGCAGTGTCCCCAAGAGTTAGTTGCCTGGTGTAGAACAGCTCTCAGGGGCAGCCGACTGATAATGTCTAGGGGTCAGGTTTCACCCTGCATACACAGAGAACACACTGACACAAGGTAACCAGCTGCAGCAAGACCCTGGAGTAGAGGAGTAACAGCAGCCTGGAGGAGGAGCACCCTTGTGCTGTGCTGTGGATCAAAACATGGCACAGAGCCATGGCTGGAAGGAAAAAGAAACGCCAACCAACAAGACCCTAGTTTCTGCCAACTGACAGGACCTGGTCTCCGCAAATGAGCAGGACCCTGGTCTCTGCCAACCAACAGGACCCTAGTCTCCCCATCTGTGTGTCCCATGTACCCTACTTTGCCACCTCACTGGGTCTTCCTGGGCTGCCCAGCACACATCATGGGGGCCAGAGGATATTTTGGACAGGAAAGGATAGACTTGGGGGTGCTGTGGCCCCTCCTGCTTCATGGTCTGGGGTGCTGCAGCTCAGAGGTGATGGAAGCAGAGTGCCCTGCAGACAGTGGGCAAAGGGACCTTCCTTTCCCCGCTGCTGTTCAGATGAGGCCCCCAGTTGCTCCGGCCTGTTGGACGCGTGCAGCTCAACTGGTGGTTTATGAGCTGTGGGCAGGATGGGGGTGGGTGGTGGGAGGAAGGGCAGCAGCAGGGTGCCTAGTAGCTATATTAAGGACTTGGTCCACTGGCTTCTTCCTGAAGAGGAGAAAACTTAAATTTAGCAGCAGCGACCATGCCCAGTGGTGGAGCCCATGGCCTTCTTCACTCCAGCCTTAGTTAAGAAGCCGAAGTAGGGACCTGGAGAGATGGCTCCGTGGTTAAGAGTACTTGTTGCTCTTTTCAGAGGATCCCGGTTCAGTTCTCACCACCCACATGATGGCTTCCTAAGATGCCTGCCGCACCAGGGGTGCGTGTGTTAGAGAAACACACGCACAGGCAGAACACTCATCCAGATAAGATAAATAAATTAAAAAAGAGAGAGCCAGGCAGTGATGGCACACACCTTTAATCCCAGCACTCAGGAGGCAGAGGCAGATAGATCTCTGTGAGTTCGAGGCCAGCCTGGTCTAGAGAGTGAGTTCCAGGATAGCCAGAGCGACATAGTGTGAGCCTGTCTCAAAAACAAACAAAACAAACAAACAACAAACCAAAGCCAACCAACCAAAAAAGAAAGAAAGAAGAATGAAAAGAAAGGAAGGAAGGAAAGAAAGAAAGAAAGAAAGAAAGAAAGAAAAGAAAAAGAAGTGAGAAGTGGGAGGGATCTCTTATGCTGGGCCTGCCTCTCTCCTGAGTTCCCTTCATCCATCCTTTCACTGCGGATCTCTCCAGGAGCCTGCCTGGTTGGTGAGTGCCTGGTGCCTCTTCCACATTTGGGGTCTCCCAGTGACCATAGTAGCTAGATGGATGCATGAGTTATGGATGTAATTGTAGTCACCTCTTGTATCACAGAAGGGGAAACCGAGGCTTGGGCAAAAGGGGCTCCCAGAAACAGGACTGCAGTGAGAACCCTGCTCTGAGACCTTGTGCAGCTGCTGTGGTCTGGTCTGTGTCTGTGCACACTTGGGTGTGTGTGCTTGGAGGTATTAACACGGTGTCTGTCTCTAGCCCCCTCCCTCCCCTACCCCAGTCTCTGGGTCGTGATAACAGACATCAAGGGAGCTGACTGTGCCTTCCACAGATACGTGGATGGCTAGGTATGCTTGCTTGGAGCCAGTGACAGAAGCATTCCTTGACCTTAGCCCAGTGATATCTGCAGAGGCTGCAGGCTACTGCCCCCTGCTTTCCTTCTAACTGGGACCCACTGCCTTTGCCTCAAGCTGAACTGGGAGGAAGGATCAAGGATCCACACTGGAGACATGATGGGACAGTCTTCATGCTTAGGTGACCCCTTAACTCCTCTACCTCCAGGTTTCCTCACCTGGGGGTGGAACCCTGGAAAGAGATGAGACCTGTGGGGGTGTGGCCTACAGAGCACCCTCTTCCTCTTGCTGCTCGGGGCTCTAGAACTGACCTGCATCCTTGTGCAGAGTCACAGCCAGTGGGCATGACTTGGTATGAAGAGGGTGCTGCAAAGGGCTGTGTTACCAACTGCTGGGCTGATAGCTGAGCCCTGTCACGAGGCCACATGTCACCCAGTTCCAACAGTGTCTCTGCGTGGGTCTCTCCACCAGCAAAAGCCTTAGTACACAGATGGCCAGGACAAGGCCTTTTCTGCCCTATCTGGAAACAGGCATACAAATAAATACAGAAGTCTGTGATGATGGCCAGAGAGACGGATTTGCCTCGGGGTGGTGCCCTGGTGCAGTGTTAAACCTGCACACCGGTCTCCAACAGTCCTACACTCATAGGCAAGAAAGCACCCACTCAGCCTCTCAGAGACAAATATGGGAAGTTGAGAACTTGAGACCCCAGAGGGCTTGTGTTGGGTCCCCTCCTTACTGCCTGCCTGGACTCTGTTTGTTTCACTTGGATCAGATTTTACTGTGGGATAACTGTGAACTTTTGCCAGCTGCTGCAAACTGTTGAGCGTTGATGGCATTCAAGTCGTTGGTGGGTATCTCCAGTCATCTCGTCTACAGAGGGGCCCGTGAAGGGTCTGAGGAGCCTTCAAACCTTCTTCACCCACCAGCCTTCTTCTTCCTCTGGGGGCTCAGTGCAAAAAGCTCCCCACCGCAGTGGCGAGGGACCTGTGGGAGCTGCTGGCTCCAGAGGCTGACCTCTGTCCCTGGGGCCCCTTTGTCTCTGCTATGCTCTAGGAGCCAGATTGGCAGGCTGTTCCTGGGATCCACCATGGTGACAGCTTCCTGAGTACCTAGGCCAAAGCCAGGGCACACCAGGCCTCCTGACGCAGGACCCCACTGAGGCCAGCCTGGGGGCTCAGGGATGAGGAGGTGAAGGCAAAGTCTTCAGGTTCAAACTTGAACTCCAGATGACTAGGGGCCAGGGATTCATCCACTGAGCTGGAAGCCTGCAGACAGGATGGGGTGAGTGAGTATGGAGGAGTGTACCACCTCTCTGGAGCTGGGAGGCACGCCATAGCGATTTGCCCCAAGCGCCCCTCAGCCTAGAAGAAGTGGAAAGGCCCTGAGGAGCACTGACCAGTAAGACCTTCAGGGCTCTGGACCATGGCACACACAGATCTGGGGAATGATGCCACCACATTGGTGGTTGAGGGCTATGTGCTCAGTGAAGCTCTGGGAGAAGTTCTGGGGGCAAGAACCAAGGTTCTTCAGGGAAGTGTGGGGACCTGTTTCTTGCACTCCCCTGCCTCATCCCCCTTACCTGGGAGGTGATAGTGGGCCCAGGACACCCCGGAGATGCCAGACTGGGCTCTGCCTTCAGAGTGGTGGCTGAGGCCTCAGTGTTGAGGACAGTGGGAGAAGAGACTGCAGTGTTTGCTGTGGATCCTGAAAGGGAAGATGGGGGGACATTTACAGAAGGTGCCAGATCTGGCCGTATTTCCTGCCATGTGGCCAGTTCTCCTATCCTTGTCCAGAGGAGACTTCTTAAAGTCACCCAGCACGGAAAGGTAGAGGGTCAGGCATGGCTTTGTCTAGCCTACTTCTGTCCCACGGTTTGGCCAGCTCACATCATCTGCCCCTCCCCCAACAAGCTGAAGGACACCCATGCGGGGCAGGGTTAGAGTGAGACTCAGAGAGTGTCCCCCCCTTCACACCTGAGGAGCCCTTGATCTTGGCAGGGTTCTTTGGCTTCCGTTTTCTGGTCTGGATGCTCTCTTTCTTCATTGCTAGTGGCCGTGGCACCTGGCAAGGACAGCAAGGGTAGGTGGCTGCTCCCCATCCCTGACCACCCCTGGGCCCTTGCACAGTCACCTTCCTGTTCCCCGCTAGAAAGCCCCCCCCATGCTGGGCTGACCTGCAGGCACAGGCCTGTTGGGTCAGCCACCCTTGGATGCCCATCCCGTCTGCCTGAGAGCCAAGATGCAGGGCTGGAGTGTATAGAGGGCAAGATTTGGGTGTCCAACATCCATTCTAGGTATAACATAGGTATAACACTCCAAGAACATGTTCAAGCCAGGGCGGTCCCGTGTAGCTGAGGTGGAGGGACAACCACGTGGTTCTGGATAGAGGTAGTTACTCCCTGCCACTCACCCCATGGAGCTTCATGTAGAGACCGCAGGCATTGCACACGGGCTCGCCCTCTGCATTGCGCCTCCAGAGGGTGGTGGTGACGGTGTGGCAGTTGGAGCAGCAGAGGCCGGATCGACGGGATGAGGACTGTGGGGCAAGTGAGCTGGGGTGAGCTAGGAATTGGGGGAGCAGAACTAACTTGGGGGTCTGAGTTCTTGACAGTAAATGACAATGAAGAGGATGGATAGAAACTAGCTAGACTCAGCAGTTACCAGTTGCCAGGTCAGGGACTGTTCTGGTTTAGTGAGACATTTGGGGGTGGTATGGCTTGAGGCTTGCCACGGGCCTATCTGTCAGGAAATGATGTCCTTGGTTTCACAAAGCTTTGACTCATTGGCCTTCTGGTCCCAAGACCTGGCCCTTCACCTCTGGGCATTTCCCATCATTGAGATGTAACAGATCTCTCAGGGTCTGGTGGTGGTGTTCTGAGGCCATGAAGGTGTGGCGTAGCCATACAGCCATTGATTATTGTCTGAGCCAGCCAGGGTGGCCTAAATCCAGCATCTCTGTTGGCAATTGGTGCCCTCAAGGCCACAGACTCCTCGGGAGGTCAGGAGCAAAGGTTAACTCCCAGGGTGCTGCTGGTCCCCTTGCATGCCTGTCTCCTAAGCTCAGAGCTCACACTGGCTCCTCTCCGCAGCTTCCCCAGTACCTGCAGGATGCTGAGTAGACAGTGAAGGGTCTTATCTGTCATGGCACCCTGGCTGAGCTCAGTGTCTACAATCTCTTGATCCTGGGCTGTGTGGAACCTTTTAGCTGTCTACCTCATCCTACCACATCACGCAGCAGGCTATCCCGATCTTACACCCACCAGGGACCCCTGACTGCCCTGTGTTTGGGAAACTTGGGCCCTGAGCTAGAGGGCAAGCCAGGCACAGGAATCTGGGCCTAACTAAAGAAATTGGTGTGGTGCAAGGAATGAGTTCCTGGTACTGTGTCTGGGGAGTCATCATAGAGGGCCCAACCACACAATGTCTCTAAGTTGCCTGAGATCGGTACTTTTCCTGGTACATGGTTCCCGGTTCAGTGTATAATAGAATCTTGCCCCTATTACAGAAAGAAAACTTTGTTCTAAGAGCCCTAGGTACCTGGACCCTGAGCTCTTCCTAAATTCCACAGTCCAACCTTGCTATGACACTTTCTATTCTAGCTACTTGCACCAGACTGTACTGTTCTGTCCCCGCCTTGGTCCTGCCCTTGAATAGCACTTCTGCCCCCACCCTTCTCCCCTCCCCTTTATGGTTCAGGGCTTCAGCTTCAACTACAATTCTAGAACATCAGCCAAAAGGGACAGTGAGGGTTTTGCATAAATGTATCTCCTGCAGTACTTGGAATATGATTAGTAAGATATTTGTGTTTATATAGAAGTCACACTTAACTAGGTGCCTGGAATTTTGCAGTCCCCAGTTCCTGCTGGATCTTCAGACCTAGGGAAGCCCTGGCCTGTGGCCTCTCTTCTTCCATGAACCACAGCTAGGAGCTGTGGGTACCCTCTGAGACATGGTGGGCGAGAAGCAAAAGCGAGAGTCCCATGGCAGACCATACACAGGAAAAAAGGTGCACAGACTCATCCCCACACAGAAACGCAAGCGAAAAGTCTGGAAACCACGCTGGAATCTTTTCATTGCGATTGTGTTTTACTTTCACAAACTAAGAACACAGGAGAACACAATGGCCCAAGAAGTCATTGCCTTTTCCTGAGCTGTCACGAGCTGCCAGTCATTGCACGGAAGGGAAATGCAAGCTCAGATGTGTCCAGGGACCACAGGAAATCGAGGAGCCAGGTGGACAGAGCCTTCTCTCTCCATTGAGCACTTGGGCACATGCCCATTTGCCACACCCCAATGGGGCCCCCAAGCCTCCATCTGTCCTTTCCCCTTGTCTGTGCAGGCAGCCTGGTCACTTTCGAGTGCCCAGCTACCAGCCTCTCCTGGCAGCACTTCATTTCTCTTTTGCCTGTTCTTTTTCTTTCTTCCTTTCTTTCTTTTAATTTAACCTTATTTTATGTACTTTGGTCTGAAGGTGTCAGATCTTTTGTAACTGGAGCTACAGACAGTTGTGAGCTGCCTTGTGCATGCTGGGAATTAAACCTGGGCCTTGCCTGTTCTCTTCGAGAGAACTTCATCTCCAACGACAGCTCATCTGGAAGGACAGCGGCACTGAGTGCTGGCCTCCACACCCTGGGGCTTCCAGAGTGCCAAGGTGGACACCCAGGGAAGGTGGCTGGAGCCCTGTTTGGAGAGCAAGTCATATTTTCAGGAAAGAGTTTTGGAAAACGAAAGCTGCAGTACAGAGCGTTGCAGAGGGGCTTCCTTGGAGCCCGGAGCCCAGTTACCCAAGACTGGCTGGGTGCAGAGCCAACTGGAGCCTTGGGGATCGGCCAAGGCTGGAAACGCCTCAAGTTGAGGGAAACTGAGGGAAGAAGAGTACATTTGGGGGGCAGGGAATCCACCCATCTACCCCAGAGCAGACCTGATTCTTCTTTGCTTATCACTGTGCCTGGGTGCCCAGTTTGGAACCTGGCATGGAGGAGTGGGCAGACTCAAGGGACAGGACAGGTCTGCTGCCTGGGGAGACTGTACCCCAGCCTAGGATGTAGTCTTCCACACCCGGGCTATGTTTCTTGTTGTCTATGGGCTCCACATTAGAGGATGTCATGAAGACCAGGCTGGGAAGCGCTCATGCAGGGGGTTTCCATTATAAGGCAGATCACTGAAGGAAGGGACCAGAGGGCACAGTAGCCCCTGGAGAGGTCCTTCAGATGGCAAGAGGCAAAATATTGGGCAGAATGGGCCTACAGATCCCCAAATCCCAGAGAAGCCCCTTCCTGCATCCTACCTGCCTTCTGGAGCTCATAATGTTGTCCCCAACTTAGGGCCTCACATGCCCGTAACATAGAATGTACAGAGCTACCACTCCATGTCAGTGCATTCAGGAAGCCATGTTCAACACACCTGTCAGGTAGAACTAGGGCAGCCAGGCCCCAGACCCTGCCTGGTATGGACATGGAACCCTTCTGAAACCTGGAGGGCGAGAAGCACCCTCCCAGGTGGAGATGTTGACCCTCATCTGGGGTTCACACCTTTAGACAGGAGGGCCTGGTACTCAGGAGCAATCTTGCCCAGGTCGGAGACCCATGGACCCCCTATATCCTCCATAGCAAGAACGTCAGGTAATCTGTCAGCACCAACCCAGACGCGCGTATTTAAACCTGAACTTGAAAGTTTGCCTGTGAGATGGTAGATTAAAGCTACTTCCTGCCTCAGCGACTCCTGACAACCCAAGTCTGACCTTCATTTCTAACCAACAGCTATATGGTAACGTACCGGAAAGAACCAAAATTGAAAACAAGACTTATAGCCAGTGAGACTGGCAAAAGGCAGAGGCCTGGTTTCCTAGGGACCCCAACCCAGAGATTCTCTCATGTAGTAGGCTCTCAACATCACCATCAGCGGGCCAGCACTCCTTCACTCAACACTGGTCACCTTGAGGCCTCTAACTGATCAAGTTGCCCCCACCATTACCACTAACACAGTCCCACGGCAGCACTGAGCCCCCAGGGTCCTGCAGAAACTGTGGCTTATCTACCCAGGGCAGACCTCACTCTCAAACACGATCCCAGGACATCCTGTGCCCATGTAGCAAGCAGCTTTGAAACACCCCTTATTCTGTCAAGTGCCGGGTAACTTGCCGATACCGCAGTGGGTTTTAAGACCTGAGTCAGGTCCCCCCAGGAGTCCTTGCCTGGATCCTGATGGGTTCCTGGATATTTTCAAACCCCAGGAAGAGAAGAGTTGGCCTGGCCCAACCAGGAGTCCCGGGCAGCTCCCAGGGCCCTATACTTCAATTCCTAGTCCATCCTTCAGGAACCCAGATGCAGCTGAGCATGCAGGAACCAGCCACTCTTTTCATCCTTTTTGTAGCGCCAACCCTGGTCCTCTCTCTGCCACACTCACCAGACGCTTCTGAGGCCTCACTAGTGGCCGGTTGACCCCGTTCATCTTGTGATAGAGACCGCAGGCGTTGCACAGGTAGTGCCCGGTGCCGTCCCGGCGCCACAGTGGTGTAGACAGGGCTCCACAGTTGACACACTCCCGGCCCTCACCAGGAAACTCCTCCAAGAAGTCAGGTACTGTGGGGACAAGAAGCTTGTGGGCTGGGGCCTCTGCCCCTCCAGAGAGCCCGAGGGCTTCTGCTGGGCTCTGCTCTATTTTTATAGTGTCTTATACTTAAGTCATTAAAAGGGTGATTTATTATATATTTAGCCTTATTTAGTTTTCAGTGAAATTTGTTAGAGCCACTTTCATAAGGCAGGAATAAAAATAAACCAAACTTTAAGGTAGATACCCGAGATGGCCCTTTCTTAACCAGGGTCCACGTCAGCCTTTGTATTTCTAATAAGCGTTGGAAGCAGATGTGTCTACACAGACAGAAGGAAGTGGATGGCAGAGCCTTATTTCCTCCCTCCCGTCCCACTTGAGGGTCTCCTGTGTAAGCCTGAGGGGGCCTCAAGGGAAACTGGACTGGGAGACAGAGACCTGGGATTCTATAGGTGCTGATGGCCTTGCTGTCAGCTTTGTTGTGGGGTCAGTCACTGTCCTCCCTCAGGAGGCAAGACCATAGGGGCATCAGGGAATCCTGGTCCAGCTCCAGGTCTACCAAGGAACCACAGCCATGCAAGCAGGGGGACACTGGTTGGGGGCAGGGTGGGATCAATCATCTACTGGCTGGAGGTGGGTACCAGGCACAGGGGTCGCCCTTGTCTAACTAAGTGCGCTAGATTGACTTGGGCCAAGAGGGGCCTATGAGTCAGGGGGCAGGCTTCCCAGTTCTTGGAGGGATGGCCTAGAGGAGGCCCCGAGGCTGCTAAGCAGAGGTCAGCCCTCTTTGCTCAGCCTGTGCCTCAAGAAATACTCAGAAACCCAGAGAAGCAATTCTCAGCTCAACAGCTTGGGATCTAGTCTAATCTCATTTTTGTTCCTGGGAGGTGTGGAAATCTCAAGCTGGAATGCCAGAGACGGCTGTGCTGACTTGTTCAAATAATCAGTGTTTTGAACTTTATAAAACTCATTTTTAGCCTGACATAATGCTGCCTGCCTGTAAGCGCGGCACTTAGGAAGGTTGAAGGAGGGCCGCTGTTAAGTTTGAAGCTACTTAATAAGACCCTGTCTTAAAACCAAAAATTATTTCCAAAACTTTCAAGAAAAGTTTAGAACGGAGTTTCCAAGTTGACATATTCCAGAATGCTATTTTGGGGTTTGGTCGGGTGAAAAGCAGAAATATATTATTTTCTTTCTGTTATGCTGAAAAAAAAAGAATTCTGGATCGAGTGTTTTTCATTTCATTGCGTTCCAAATAGGTTCCTGTATCTTGGCAATTTCAGGAGGGGCTCTTGTGGGGTCAGATCAGGCAGGTGAGCCCTGACTGCAGAAAAACGCATTTCGGCCTTTCGCACGCATAGCATTTCGTAGCGAGCGGGTTTATCGCGCGTTAATATTAGAACGACGTCCTCTGGGCAGCCACAGACCGGTACTCACCGAAGGTGGCCCTGCGGCCAGGGAGGCAGCTAGGGCGGCCCTGCAGACCGTGCAGGATGCTACCATCGAAGGGTCCGGAGGTCCACGAAGGGGCTACGTCGGGAGTCACGTATGCCGGGT
Source organism: Ellobius talpinus (assembly GCA_001685095.1). NCBI lineage: Eukaryota > Metazoa > Chordata > Mammalia > Rodentia > Cricetidae > Ellobius > Ellobius talpinus. Next base: position 22,754 of record LOJH01010915.1, read on the forward strand.
AAGTTGTGGGATACGAGGCGCCCATGGGTCTCCCGAGCGGGGTCGGGTACTGTTCGCGAGCCAGCAGCGAGCCCTGGAAGGTGCTGCTGTCCCGGGCCCCCGCACTGCCGCCGCTGCCCGACCCCGGGGGGCTGTGTGCGAAGGGGAAGGTGGCGGCTCCCGGTGGGTGTGCGGCTGGCGGGTGTGGGCTTCCAGAGCCGAAGGCTGAGGGGTCAGCAGCAGCTGCCTGAGTCCAGCTAGAGTGTGCGGCAAGCGTGGGAGGCTGCGAGCCCGGCTCACACGCAGGCAGGTAGGGCAGCATGGAGGGCACACGCGTGGGTGCCACGAACACCGGTGAGCCGGCTCCCGAAGCGTGCAGAAAGGCTCCCGAGTCGGCGTAGGTGGCCTGACCAGAGCTCTGGGCCAGCGCCAAGCTTTGATACATTTTTCTCACCCAGCACGAGCTTGACCTGCAGAGAAGAAAGACCGGCGTCGAGGGCAAGAGTCACTGTATTCGCTACATCAGCTCACACGCTCGCCTTGGGCAGGTGCTGCTCCTCGGCTTGCAAACTCCTCTTTTCCGAGTCGGTTCACCGGGGCAGGTCCGAGTTTCCTCCGGGTGGAACGACCGGGTTAGAAGAGGTGCAGGGCCCCAGGAACGAGGTCCTTGCCACGCGCGCGCGGAGAGATCGTCCGCCAAATCCCTCACCCGCGGGGCAGGAAAGCGCGGTTCTGGCCGAGGACCCGTAACCAGCGGGTTGTAGACTGGGTCTCCAGTCGGAGCCGCTCCGTAGGGAATCCCGGGAGCTCCGGCCGCCCCGCCTCCACCGGGCCGCCCCTTCCCTCTCGGAGTCGGTCCCTCCCTCCCCTTAGGGTCAGCGCCAGGGCTGCGGCCTCAGTGCCACGTGACCCAAACTGGCTCCGCTTGTCGGACTCTGGGACCACAACGCACCCGCGTCCCCTCAGCTGAGCGCTAACGAACGCAGGCTGAGCGAAGAGGCGAAGAGGCGAGCGCGCTCAGGGTCCTGGGACAGCAGCAGCTCTGAGCCGTCTTTGTTGCTATGATCACAGGTCCCAGCCCTCGTTCCAGCCCCAGGCTGGTTTAGAGGCCGGTTCCACGTCCTGTGGTTGAGTCGATGATCCAGGCCCCACTGAACTCATGGTGCTGGAACCATGTCGGCCCGCACCTGAGGACCCTATTTTCCCGAACCTACATGGGGATCTAGCTTCCACGGGGACCGCAGGGCTCAGGCCTCTATTCTCTTTCTGGGTGTTTTGTTCACCAGCAATTACCGAAGTCCACCAGGAACTGCACAGTTGGCTTAGTTTTTGGACAAGCAGGACCACTGGGAAGCGAACCCTGAGTGGAGCATTGTAGTTCCTAAAGCCACAACCGTTTCGACTGCTAGACTTAAAGTACCGCGGCTCTCAACCTGACAAGAGTCTCTTTCAAGTGCTGGAAACACAGGCCCTCACCTTCCAGCTCAATTTTGTTGTGACTTGAGCATCCAGCTCAATTTTGTTGTGACTTCTGTGCCCTGGCTGACCGAGCGTCCCAGATGGAGTGAGAGTACTCAGAAAGAGCGGCAACCCTGGAGGGCCCGAAGATGGCAGTGAATGTTTCTCACTTGCTCACACCGGTCCAGGGGTGCTGCAGGCAGGAGCTCCTAAAATAAGGGAAGTACCTTGACTAACCTTGGGGCGGTGTCCACCGAGCGCTGGCTGTTCAGCGAGGGAATAGTTCTTAGAAAGGAGCTGAGCAATGCCCTCACACTGGTATCCACACACTCTGCTCTCCTTCAACATGCGGGGATTCTAGGTATGAGCCAAGAGAGGACGTGAGGGGGGCACCCTGGGCCTGGGGATGATACAGACTGTCCTGATCTAGGCTCTAGAGTCTGAGCCCTGGAAGTACAGAGTTGAAGCTGGGGCTGTCCGTTCCTGGGAAGGGGAGTTCCTTACCGTTTCCTGCTTCAAGGCACCTCCCACTGCATTCTCCTGACTTCTCTTCCTCCCTCTTTGAGGTGGAGACTGGGCCAGGGTTCCAGCCCTGACTACTTCACGGTTCTCCTTCCTATGGCGCTCACAATACTTGGATAGCCAGGCTTCACAAAACAACACTGCACCCTCTCTTGGAGAATGTTTATGCGAAATGGCGGATCCCCCCCCCCTCCACTAAAAAGTGACTTGCTGGGTACTGAGTCCTCTTCTCCCCAGAATCAGTGGCAGACTTAGGGTCCTGGGGGATGGACCTAGAGGGACTTGGGCTTTTTTTGCCTGGAATAAACTCAGTAAAGTCAGTAAAGAGGGGGAAATAACCTAGGGTCCTGTGGGGACGGACCTAGAGGGACTTGGGCTTTCTGCTTGGGATAAACTCAGTAAAGTCCCTGAGGGGAAAATAACCACATGACCTGGGCTGGGTTTAGTTGTTTCCTCAGTCTTCATGAGGCAGACAAAGTTATTCCTCTTCACAGAGGAACAGAGCACAGAATAGCTGGTCATCCAACTAGCTGATTCAGACAAACGAGGGATTTCAAATATACTTAAGGAGGGAGTCCTGGCCTCTATAGATATGGATAAGAGAAGATCCACCCTCACAGGCTCCTTGGAGGTTCAGCCTCACGAAGGGCAGTCTAGTGGGTGCCCAGGTCTTTGGTCCCTGGTACCATCTGGACAGGGAAGCAGGCTCATCCGTTCACAGAGAATAGAACAGGAGTGGCTGTGGGGTGTCCTTTGCCCCCCGATCGGGTTGCCCTGCAGTGATGGGACACTGGCTATGACAGTATTTGACTTTTACAGGACCCTTCTGCTTGAGCCAGAGAGGGAGGAGTCTCAAACCACAAACCCTAGGTCCTCTTGGCTCTGTCTCATCCTTCCCCAGAGGTTACCTTTGATGCCATGTTCTGCTTACTAGGAGGGAGCCAACCCCTGAGCCACCGGGCCTGTGCTTGCTTCTTACCCACAGGATTTTCTCATCACAACTCCCGCACTGGAAGAGCCCTTGTTTTCTCTGTCTGTCAAACTCCTACACGGCCCTCAAGGCCCACCTCACTCCCTGTGGCTCATCGGTACATTTCACTCATGGATTGTTATATGTTCCTGTCTGTCCTTCTCCAGGATGCTGAGTCCCACGGTCATTTTTGAGGAAGGCAGGATAGAGCATAGACAGGGAGCAGCCAGACTCTCCAGGGGCTCAGCTTTGCTGTGGTAAGACTTCACAGCACTGGCTCGCTGTTTTCCTTCCTGTGATCATGCTTGCCTCTCATGGTGACTTCAGGGAGGGATCGATTGGATTAGGCCCTCAATAGGCTTCAGGTAGAGGCTGATGAACACTGGCCAGGTGGGTGGATGAACAGGTCCTGGCCCCAGGGTACCAAACAGTAGGCCAGGAAGGCAAGTGGGAGCTTCTGCCTTGTCTAACTATGGTGACCCTCAGCCTGCCCCTCAGGCTTCCCCCGCCTAGCAGGCGGACCTAACCCAGCTAGGTAAGGAGAAAGGACACAGCTCTGAGATAAGGACCCTGGACCCTGTTCTCTAGGTAGATGAGGGATCAGCCCATTAGTTCTCCGGGGACCAAACAGAGCTGAATTCCACGATCCTGGGATCCTGGGGTTAACAGGGCTGTGGGCATTGTGATCCCCAGGTCCTGAGTGGCCAAGCTGGAGGGTGGGGAGGGGGACCTCCTGCCAGGCTGACAGGATCTGGGTTTCATTTCCAGCTGTCACTTACCCAGCAGTCAACCCCCTCCCCACTGCAGAGCTTGGGAACTGTTAGCGCAGACACATTTATCGAAGGAAAAGAAAACGGTCCTATTGTTCAGGGGGATAAGGGGGCGTCAGAGACTCTAGACTGACTCCCTAGAGGGACCTTAGGCGCCTGCAGCTTGCATCACACTCTGGCTGTGTTTGCTCCTACAGGAGCTTTGCCCCTGCAGTGGGAATGGCCTGGGCCTGGGAACCTTTTGGTGGCTGCCTCTAGGTGGAGCCCCATGTGCACACACCTTGTCTGTAGCCACTGGGATGCTGCTTGTGGCCACTGGGCTTTGAGGGCAGACAGAGTGGCTTAAGTCCAACGTGGGGGAGGGAAGTAACTCCTAAGAGCAGGGTTGGCTAGGTGTGGAGTTGGGACTGGACTGCCCCCCACACACTGTTTCCCTCCTCCCTGGGTACCAGTTGCTCTTGCCCTCCTCCGTAAGAGCTCTTGGAACTGTGAGAAGGCCTAGGGATCTTCCTTTACTTCCTGTGGNATGCTGCTTGTGGCCACTGGGCTTTGAGGGCAGACAGAGTGGCTTAAGTCCAACCTGGGGGAGGGAAGTAACTCCTAAGAGCAGGGTTGGCTAGGTGTGGGGTTGGGACTGGACTGCCCCCCCCACACTGTTTCCCTCCTCCGTGGGTACCAGTTGCTCTTGCCCTCCTCCATAAGAGCTCTTGGAACTGTGAGAAGGCCTAGGGATCTTCCTTTACTTCCTGTGG
>LOJH01010915.1:27278-41464 GCA_001685095.1 Ellobius talpinus
TAAGAGCTCTTGGAACTGTGAGAAGGCCTAGGGATCTTCCTTTACTTCCTGTGGTAGCCTGGGGGCTCAGGGAGGTTCAAGGCTCTGCCTTCAGTAAGTACTATTGCCAGGCTCCTAGGGTGAGGAAAGCTAACTACCATCCCCCACCTACTTTCTTCAGCTCCTCAACTCCTCTTTTTTTGTCTCCTCAGTGGGGCAGTGGGGCTCACTGTTGACCCCACTAGGCCTCAGATAGTCTCAGGTACTCGGCACCCTCTGGGCCTACAGAGAAGGATTCTAGGGCTCCTTCAAGGACTGCAGAACTGGTTGAGACGAGGGAGGGCTGAGAGGTGTGGTTGAGAACTGGGAGGAGGAGAGGAGCCTGGGGGTGCTGAATCTGGAGGTTCTAGATTTGCTGTGTCTGTGGACACAGGATGTGTTCCTTTTGCGGGTGTGTTTATGCCCAGACACCAGTAACAGCCTTGGATCCCTGCCCTCAGAAGTGGACTTAAGCCACTTCTGTCTGGCCCTCAGGTCAGAGCCGAAGGAACCTTCAGAGCAAGGTGTCATCCGCAATGTCCCTTCTCTGTCTGGGTCCTTTCAAGCCCACAGACGCTTTTGTCACAGGAACCCCCCAAGACATTTCGTGAGTGCTCTTACATGCCTGTCCTCACAGGGACTTGCCTTGTTTGAACTCTTTAAGCATTCCAGTGAGGCGGACAGTTTTCATGCCTCCTTTCCAGGTGAGAAAACTGGGACTAGACATGACAGTTCCAGGGATACAACCCGGCAGAGGCAGAGGCGGCATTTGAACCCAGGGCCAGCATCTTGGTCCTTGCTCTGCTCCACAGTCACTGCTAGCTCCTGCTGCTCGCCTATTCCATGGGTGCTGGACCCATAGGGCTGAGTGAGCTCCCTGTCTGTCTAAGGAGCCTGCAGCATGGAGTGGCCCACGGGCCAAGTGGGAGGGCTCCATTGCCGCTGGCGGTGACTATCAGTTCCTGCAAATGGAAATGGCCTTCTAAGCATCACACTGCAGATGAGCCAGTGGAGCCTGAGCCAGCTGGGAAAAGATGGGAGCAGGAGTGAAGGCGGATTTCAGGGGCACAGTATTTCATGTGTGACTAAATCCGCCTTCAAAGCCCTTCCCGACGCTGCTCAGTCTTCATCATGGCAGCTGCCGCACCAGACCGCCAGACAACCTCAAGGTTTGTATTTGGAGGGGCGTCCCTTTAAACTGAAGAAGCAGTAAATGGGCGGTTACAGGACGGGCTTTGAGACATGCCTTCCAGGGATGGAGGGAAGAGCAGGCAGGTAGGCCTGTCACATCCCTGGAGAGGCGTTCCCTGAGCTGGACTGAGGATGGACAAGGCTGCTGGACTCATGGCTCTCAGTTGAAAATTAGCTCACAGAGAGTGACCTCACCCGGTGACCAGGCTGGGGAGAAGTGAGTCACCAACCAGCCTGACAATGATGCTGCCCTGCCAGGTGAATCTTTGCCCCTGACTGAAATAGTGTTAGGGATACCAGGCACACACCTTTAATCCCAGCATTTGTGAGGCAGAGGCAGGCAGATCTTTGAGTCTGAGGCCAGTTTGGTCTACAGAGAGAGTTCCAGGTCAGCTAGGGCTACACAGGGAAACCTTGTCCTGAAAATCCAAAATAAATAAGTAAAAAGGTGGGAGGGGGTTTGGCGTCTGTGCAGTGGGCTCCAGCTGGGCTGAGGAAGATTAAAATTGAAAACTGCCCCTTAAGCTGAGGGATTGTGAGATTCCACTCTAGAAAACCTAAACACTATAATCCTAGCATTTAGGAAGTAGAGGCAGGAGGATTAGGAGTTCAAACCTAGTCTGGACGGCCTGAGATGGTCTCAAAACCCAAACAACAAACATAAACTATCAAAAATAAGCCAGACCCTGTCCCATGTGAGTCCATTCATTCATTCAGTGACCTCCCCTCAGCAGACAAATATTCCATGTATGTGGAAGGTCATTCTAAGGCTGAGCTGGGGCACAGGGGAGGGGACCACAGGCTCCACCCCAGGCACCTTGCATCTTGGCACTATGAAGGAATTGGTATGATGTGAGTGAGTGAGTAGACTTTTGGTGGTTTGGACTGGGAACAAGACATACCACACTTCTGGGGTGACTTAGATGCCCAAGAAGCCAGCTACTCTTCTTGCCTTGAAAACCCCACAGTTGTGAAAGGCTTGGTGGCAAGATGCTCCTATCCTGTGTTCCTACAAGAGAAGTCCCTTGGGCAGAGGTTCCAGGTAGCTGAACAGCAGACTGTGAAACCCCTCTTCCAGGCTGAGTGAGAAGCCAATTGACCTCCCTCACCTTAACCTTCAGGTGACCCTGAGCGAAGGGACAGTTCTCCTGTCTCCTTCGTAGAGCTTTGCTGAGGCCCACAGGGGATGCTGAGGGTTTTCATGGCTGGTTCTCAGGGCCAGCAAGTAGGGTGATCTGCAAGGGGCTGCTGCTTCCCAAGACTCTATCCTGCCCAGGTACCCACGGAAAGGAATCTGAACGCAGTACCTTCTGAAGTGTTCATTGCCCACCAGGTCCCTGGGTCCAGTGGGGGTGTGTCTTCCCACAATAAGTCATCTGGCCAGTCTTAGAGCTTGGCAGCTAAGACAGGAGAGGGCAGTGGAAAACAGGGAGCTGTTCTTGGTCGCTGTGCACTTTGGAACTATGGTGGAGAACACTGGGGAAGGTGGCACAGCAATGACTTAGTGACTCTGAGGCTCATGGTGGCTACAGAACTCTCAGAGCAGGATTGGCCAGAATTTAGGTGAGGCAAGGAACGCTGATTGGTTTGCATACTCGGGGGACTTTCCAGCCCAGGATACTCTCAGGTCAGCTCAGAACCTTGCCTTGAAGTGGGCGAGGGCTGAATTTAGGCCCTAGGTGGGAGGCATTTAGTAGGGATTTACTGCAGGGCAGATAGAGTCTATCCCACTAGCGTGGGGGATATTCTCCACTACCTAGGTGATCCACGCACCAGCTGGACTACCCTAGCTTGATCCCTCTGTCTCCTCACGGTGACAGCCTTAGCCACGTTCCTATAGAGACCATCCCTGGGAAGCAAAGGGCTGGTGAGTACACTTGAACCCCCTAAATGAGCTGGTGGTGATTTACGATGTAAATGGATTTCCCTCTCACTTTTACTTCCAAGTGTTCGGGCGATCAGCTGCTCTGTGCTGGGCTCGCAGGACTGGGTTGGCTACAGGCTGTGGCAAGGCAGTCTATGTGAGTCATGTCAGGTTGTTCCTCCCCAACTTCCTGACCTTACTAAAGCTTCAGGACAGGGCTTTACTTTGGAGAGACCTGGAGCTGTTTGGGCTTGGGGGAGGGAGAAGAGGTGCAGATCTGAGTGCAGCCAGAGCTCAGAATGGTGCCAGTCACGTGATATGAAGCATATTTTAGCCTTCTCTTGTGCGCTTATCTATAAAAATTTTCTTCCCTCTTCTCCCTCTTCTCCCTCTCTCTCTTTTCTCTGCTTCTAGGTTCATCTGTTGAAAGGAGCCCAGGAAGTTACAGCCTTCTGACCTCTTCCCACTTTGCTCCCGAAGAATCCCACCCAGAGGGGCTCAGGCTCCCGACCAAGCCTGAGTGCTTTGAGGAGGCTCCATGGTGTCTGTGGGGAGCCTTACTGCTTTCTTCCAGGTCTGTGGGGGAGGAAAGCCCAGGAACTCCCGTCCCTCAAGACCACAGTCTCCAGGGTCAGGGGCAGGGTTTTATCATATTTTGGTTGTGTCTGCTTAGTGTACTGACTCCGGAAGTGTCAGAAGTCATCAACCAACTCCTGTTGGTGGGGCCAGATTTGAGCCGTGAACCCAAGGAAGTTAAAAGGTTTCCAAAGCGCCGAGTAGTCTAGATAGAAGGGTGATTGAGCAGCTGGGGAACTGATGCCTGCCTTTCATTCTCATGCTTTAACTTTTGGGCGTGTGTGTGTGTGTGTGTGTGTGTGTGTGTGTGTGTGTGTGCTCACGTGCGCATGTGAATGTGTGGGTGGCTGCAGATGTGCATTCATGTGAGCCTGGGCATGTATGTGTGGGCATGTGAATGTACATGCACAAGCAGTTCACATAGGTGAACATGCATGCTCATGTGGGAATGTGTGTGTACACACACGACTGTAAATAATATATTTCTTTTACAATAAACAGTGTGTGAAGATTAGTAAGAGAGATGAGGGGAAACAGTATTTTTATACGTTTGGCTGTAGACATTCTAAATGTCATATAAAACACGTAATGAAAGAAAGTGTGTCCTTGAGACAGGCCTAGTCCCCATGTCCAGGGTTTGCCATGTAGATTGGACTGCCAGCCTGAACAGAGAGGGAAGATTATTGTCCCTGACACTCAGTGAGAGGTGTCCTGAGCCCTCTTGTGACTTCACTTCCTGTCTGAGCTCCATCATGCAGAGGTGCAGGCAGCTTTTAAGAATTAAGCGGTTCTATGCGCAGGGTTAGGGTCTGAGAGGGAGGATGCAAGGGGCTGAGCCTGCGTGTGAACACCCATGTGAATGCATGCTGCGCTTACATTCATAGTCATGCATGTACACACATTCCCACATGAGCATGCCTGCTCACCTGTGTGAGCTGCTTGTGCATGGACCTTCACATGCCCACACACATGCCCACGCTCACATGAATGCACATCTGCAGTCACCCAATATTCACACACATACACATACTTGTAGGTACACCAACCCATGTGTGACACAGCTCAGGAAGTGACAACCACTTCCTGCCCTACACCTGGCACCCACACTGTCTGGGAACAGCCGATTGGTACCCATTTCTGAGTACCAGTCTGGGTGGCCATTCCTCAGCCTTGGGCAGGCCTAGAGTAAGTAGATGAATGGCCTATTCCTTAGTCACTCATGGTTGGGCAGCCAGCTGGAGCACTGTTCTCCAGATGGACCAACAGGATCTACTGAACCCTGACATGGTGTCCTGAAAAGCTTTTGAGACTACATTAGAATATTCTGGAGTCCTGAACAAAGGTCGGGTTTTCCTGGTGAGCAGGGGCTTGGTGGGCGGGGTGGTACCCCAACGTTGAAGTCCCTGGTGAGCAGGGGCTTGGTGGGTGGTTTGGTACCCTGACATTGAAGCCCCTATACAAGCCTTCCCATGTCCACAGGCCCAGGCATTGGCAGGCAGGGGACCAAAACAGGCCTCATACTCCAGAGATTATTCCCAGGCAGCAGGGGGCCTCCAACCTATGGGAGAAGGCAATTGAAGCCAGGGAAGGTCCAGGTGATCGCCGGAGCCTTGCTAAGAGCCTCTGTCCCCCACAGTGCAGGGGGCAGATGTGCCTCTGTAGAGCCTATGGTGGGGGTACTGCAGAGAAGTTTTGAGCTGGAAGCTGAATGTCACCTTGGGTCAGGACCTAGCCCTGTGCCTTTGTCAAGCTCCTTGCTGGCTCTACCTTGGTCCATGCTCCTGAGAGAAGGTGCAAGGGCCATTGCATGGCATCTTAGGATGGCTCTGGGGATCACCTATCCATGTGGGTTGTGACTCTGTGCTGGAGTTGGGTCCTGCTCTGCCCCCTTACTGCCCAACTATGAAGTTCATGCAGTCCTAACTGTAGAGGGGCTATTGTGTGGAAACGGAAAATTCATACCTGAAACACGCTAGTGCCCAGGCAGAGAGGTGGGAAGACAGTCTCACGGCTTTGCCCCTCCTGCTCACCAACCATCCAACCTGTCCAGAACTCACTAAGTAGTCACCCAGATGGATTAGGATTGTCCCCACTTTGGTGACTCCCCATCCAAGGCTGACAGGTTTGTGGACATTCCTCCCTGGCTGATCTCCACGATGGCTGCCTTGCCCTGCCACCATTAGAGTCTGTCCCAGACTGTGCCTGCCTCTGAACGCTGTCTGGAGGTCACCTAACCCATCCTTCTGTGGAGGAATTTCTTGTCAGCAGTACAGCTGTAGCTGGAATCTACGCAATTCCAGATGCATAGATTCAGAGTTTTTTGGAAGCTGTTCTTACTAGAAAACCTGGGCCTCCCGCCTCTCCTAGTCCTGGAGCCCCTTGTCTGGTCCAGCTTCCATTGGAGGAGAGATAAGGGGGCTTTTTGGCATCTTGCGAGTTGAAGAACTGGCCCACCCCATTGGCATGGTGGCGCCAGAGCTGACACCAGCTGTCAGTTGGGTCTCAAACAGAAAGAAGCCCCGGGTGGCCCAGCTTCCCTAGCTGGTGACTCTGGGGCTTAAATGAGTGCTTGGCACATGAAACGTCGATCACTGAGGATCGCTGTCTATGTCTGTTACAGCCCAGGGCGAGCAAACTCTTCTAGCCTTCTGATGCTTGTGTGTGTGTGTGTGTGTGTGTGTGTGTGTGTGTGTGTGTGACAGGGTGATACCCCACTGAGCACACAGAGGCAGCACCTCCTGAGCCTCATGTGGGGTGCAAGGTATGTGGAGGCACAGGAAGGCAAACAGTGGTGTTCATGGGGGGAGGGCTGTGGGGAGAGGGCAGGGAGTTTGTTGTGGATTGTAGGGGGCTTTGTGAGGGTCAGAGACACCCACCCATTCCTGGTACCTCCCCTGGGGATGCCTTTATCCTGTCGCTGTGGTTAGTTTGTAAACGGGCGGCCATGCAGAATGATCCACCGTGTTTTAAAAATTGGAAAGATTTATGAGAAAAATAGAAGTATCAAAATCAAGGCTTGTGGAACACACCTGTGATTCCCAGCACTTGGGAGGCGTGGCAGCAGGGTCAGAAGTTTAAGGTCATCCTTGGCTTCTTGGAAAAGTTGAAATCAGATTCAGCTGTTCAAGACCCTTGCATTAAAAACAACAACAAAACAAGACAAACGAACCAACCAAAACCCACAGCTGGTAGCCATGACTGGTACAAGGTGAGAAGTCACTCTTTGGAAAGGGAGTGGCCATAATGGCTTGAAGGCCCCACTCCTCCCTGCTACCTACTTTTCTCCATGGATCTGCTTTGACCCAACCTCTGGCTCAGATATCTCACTGGAAGAGCAGATCTCTCCTAGTGAGATGCCCTTTTCAGAACGCCTGTCTCTGCCTCAGAAGCCTGGGCCACATGACTCACTGGTTGAAGGACTTGAGCAGGACCTTGGTTTCATCACACCACGTCATACGGGCTGTGCTCTGGAGCTGGAAGTGGAAGATGTGACCTGCCTAGCCCTGGATCTGCTTTTGCACAGGACAGGGCCTGCTGGTGCCCAGGGGGTGGGAGACAGACCGGGTCTCTCACTTTGTCTATCAGCTGTACTGATGGGGGCTTCCCAACCTCCTCTGAAGTTCTGGCTCCCATTGAAGGCAGAGTTCCTGTGTCTTCCTCTCAGGGGCTGATACGTCACAGACAGTGTGAAGGGAGGTGAACTTGTTCTGTGGAAACAAGCCTGGCAGAGGGGGGAGGGGGGTCCACACAGGATTTGCATGGAGGAGAAACTTGTGTGCATAGTGGAGGGTGAGCCGTTCCTCCGTTGGCTTTGCCTATAGCCTGATGATGCTTCTGCTTTGGCAAAACCGTGTTCAGAGATGTTCCCACTGCTAATCCCCTGTTCTGCCTGGCCATCTTTTCTTGCCCAAGGATGCAGAAGGAGTCCAAGGTAGAATAAACACCTCCCTTTTCTGTAGCCATTTTTCTTTCTCTTCTTTGGGTTACAGAGGCAAAGGAGGCTCTGGGCAAAGGATATCTTTCTGGGACCCAAGTCCTGTCTACACTGGTCCCTTAGCTCTTGACTCATACGTACCCTAGCCACACTCCCGGGACAGCCCTGTATCAGGAAGCTTATCATCACTGACCCCACAGTCCCACCTTGTCTATCCGCAGCTACCCTGCCTTTGGGGAGGGCCCAGCTACCCTGATTCTCTGACATGCCCAATGTAACCTCCATAAGGAAAAATTCAGAAACCCTTCAGGTTACCTGACGTCCCAGCCAGAAGGTCTTCAAAAAGTTTGTCTGTTGCCCTCATAGTGGAGAGAGATTTAAGTAAGTTTTTGATGTATGCATGGGAATTTGTCGTGTGAGATGAGAGGGGGCACATTATTAGGGTAGAGGACTAGGTTAGGGCTGGTGTGAAGGGCCTTGAAGCCCATGGGAGCGGAGGGAGCGGAGGGAGCGGAGGGATTCAATAAGTGAGCAGTTAAAACTGGGATGATTGGTGGTGGGAGATGAGGCAGGAGGCTGGAAGTGCCTGAAGGGTTGGTGTTTTGTTTGGAAGATGTAGGGCCCTCCATGAGTCTCCTTTTGAACTTTCTCAGCTCCGGAAGCAGTCCAGAGAATGGGAGTTATAAACTGAGCTGAGAGAGTCCTCTCCTCTCCTATTCCCCCTCAAGGCCTCAGAGCTCCCATGGGTGTCCTAAGGCTGAGCTGGAATCTGTGAGGGACTGTGGCTTTGGAGGTGGGTACCCAAGTGCATTCGCTCTTTATTTTTTGAGGGCCGTGTAAACTGTGCTGTGGTCTGCTTGCCTGCCCTTGGGATGTTGACAGATTCCCACAAGTGGGTTTCCCCGGGGCAGCAGCAACACTACTGTCTAGCCAAGGCTGTCAGGTCCCTTCTAAAAGTGCTGAAGGACACAGCGTTGGGCTTGAGAACCGGCTTCCCTTCCAGTTGTGGTTTTCAGTTCCACACTTTCGCCATTTGCGTGGGTGACGTCATACACCTTTCAATGTTGGTTACCCCGTTTGCAGGGACTGAGAGTCCCTTTGCCTACTCTGTGGATTTCATTTGGGTCTTTCCAGGTTCCAGACTTGGGCTCTTCACACTGTTGCCTGAAGGTTTCTGCCCGAGCCTACACCTCCGGGCAGATGCCCTGGCACAACAAACAGGCAGCTGTGGACTTTGAGCCTGAGCCACAGCCGTGAGAAGGGCGTTTCCCAGCACAGACTGCTCTGACCTTTGCAGCATCCCAAATGCAGATGGAATGGAGGGCTTGCCTTAGCGGATGGGTGTGGGTGGGTTGGGGCAGGAGGTCGAGGGTCCTCCCTGAGATGGTGCATGGCACGGACTGTAACAGATGGTGACTCACCCTGCTCACCCAGCCATAAAGTCAGGGTGATGGCCCCGCACCCGAGCTGTGCTTCCTAGATCCCTCTCTCCCTCCCTGCAGCTGACTCAGGTAGGTTTGCCAGAGAGGACAACCCCGGGCTGGCTCTGAGCCATCGTATGAGCCCGTACCCCTTACCACCCACTGGTTATTGCAGGAGAAACTGAGTCTCAGTTTAGGGGAGTAAGCAGCTGACACTGTCCCTCGGACATGGGCCCCTCATTTTACAGAGTGGGAGTACAGCCTAGATGCAGAATTTGAGGTATGGCCCTGCTAGGCACAGTTCCCAGGAGGTGTCGGCTACTCATGCCCTGGAGACTGTGGAGACAGATCTAAGACAGCTGACGTGAGCCTGGTTTGAGTCACACTGCTCTTCCACTGACATCAGAGCTGTCGGTGCCTCTTTCCTCATTGTAACACCTTCCTGCCAGGCTGAGCGAGGGCTGGTGTGTGATTGTGGCAGATCGAATTGTGATCTACAGGGTGCCTCACATTCTGCCATAAAAAGATAGGCCTTGGGGGCAGGTCTTCCCATTCAAGAGGATGGGCATTGTAGGGAAGAGACAGCAGCAGTGGACTGTGCCGTCCGTCCTTCAGGGTATCCTCAAGATCCCAGGATTCACTGGGCTTCAGCCAAGGTGGCAGTTCATAGGTTTCCTGCAGGCACTAACAGCACAGTCTCCGGGGTGAGCATCCCAGGTAGTCTTCTTGCTCAGCCCCTTGCCTAGTGTCCAGCCCCTCGCTGCTGCGTCTCTGGCATTTGCCCTGTGGCCCCTATCCACCCTTGATCTGCACCTTGCCCTTCACCCCAGCCTTCAAATGCACCCTGAACCCTGTACCTGGCCTCTTCTCTTGTCCCCATGTCCCTTCCAGTCTCATGCCTGCTTCTGAGCCCTTGCTCTGCCCCTCATCCTTGGTTACTTTTCCTCACTTGCTCCCCACTAAATTCTGGGGAGCCATAAGGTGATGGCACACTGGCCGATTTGTTATTCTAGGGAAACTGAGTCTTGGGGTTGTGGAGCATCATAACCTAGAGAATTTTTCTCACTCTGGACCAAAACAGGCGGAGGGAAATCTGTACTCATTGTAGAACAGGATCCAGGCAAGCACCTCATGCAGTTGCCCTAGGGGCAGGTGTGCACTGGTAATTACTGTCACCCTCTTGTTAACTAAATAACAGGTATGCAGAGCAGTGGTTCCCAGCCTGCGGGTGGTGACCCCTTTGTGGTTGGAAACTCCTTTTCACAGGAGTTGCCTAAGACCGTCAGAAAACTCAGATATTTACATTATGATTCATAACAGTAGCAAAATTACAATTATGAAGTAGTGATGAAAATAATTTTGTGGTTGGCGGTCACCGCAACACGAGGAACTGTATTAAAGGGTTGCAGCGTTAGGAAGGTTAAGAACCCCTGCGCTAGATAATTCTCAGTGCTTGGGGCTTCATAAAGACTTAATCTCCTGCCCGCTGTGGTGTTGCACACTAGTAATCCCATTCCTGGGGTGGATGAACCAGGAGAATCATAGGTGCCAGCCTGGCCTACATGGGGAAAGCTTGTCTCTAAAACAGTTTAATCTTTGTACCTGCCCCCATACTCAGCCTTGAACCCCACCTTCATGCTACCTACCCTTCAGCCCAGCTTAGGCACTCCCCCGTGGGTTCTGTGAAGGCTAGATAGGTCTGTGCGGTGTCTTTCCCCCACACTGGAGCTCCGTGCAGTCCCTGCCACTGGCTGACCTGATGTTGCCACTTTTCCTCAAGGCCCTAAACATAGTCACATCCTTGAAATCCCTTTGCCACCTCAGGTGACATGTTAGCAAGTTCCAGGATACTTGGGAAGCAATTATTCTATCTATAAGGAGGTGTTGGTATTGCCCCCACTTTACAGATTAGGAAAATAGAGGCCATAGACAGGCTATGCAACTTGTTCAGGGGTCCTCAGAATCAGGTATCGGACCTTGGAGGCATACAGAAACTAAAGATTCTCAACCCTATCAGACAGCACACTCATCAAGGTCACACGGCCTTTGCTGGGGACCCTTAAAGTGGAAACCAAGGCCCAGCAAAGGCAGGTGGCCTATCTGAGGTCATGTTGGGTGGGAGCCCAAGTCTCCTGCTGGCTCCTGGATGTCAGAAGTGGGCACTCCTGACATCTCAGGATGTTGTGATGTTCATCTGTGCAGCCTTGCCCCAGTTTCAAGATTCTGAGGACCAGGCTGTGCATGTTAGAGAGTGAGTAGGGATGGTGCGTGCACATGCCTGTGTGTATGTGTGTGAGAGCGTGCGCGTGCGTGTGCGTGTGTGCATGCATGCACATGCCTGTGTGTGTGTGCGCGCGCATGTGCCTGTGTGTGTGCACGTGTGCCTGTGTGTGTGTATGGGTGATGTTTAGTTGAGGCGTTGAGATGTCCTGGTGTGGCATCCCTTCTTGTAGGCCAGAGGACTGCCTCCTGAGCTCAGTCTACTGATGAAGCGATATTGAAGGTGAGTGGGTGGGTGTCCATATGGATATCTTGATACAAGCTTTACAGGCAGGGAAACTGAGGCAATCAGATCTCTACAGTGAGGGCCTTTTCTAGGAACCCTATTACTGGCCTTTGTGTACAGACAGAGTACCAGGGGCCTGGGCTCACTTCCTTCCTCTAAAGCAGGTTCTGGGAGATGTCAGCTGGCATGGAAAACCAGCAGGCTAAATGTAGCTGTGGAACTTCCCGGAACGCATTATTCCAAACGTCTGATAATTAATGTTGAACAGTAGAATCTTCCAGAAAGCAGAGTCTACTCTGCATATCCAGTTGAGTAGGTAGGGGTTCTTTCTAGCCCTCAAGAGGTACCTGAGAGGTAACTGGAGTTCCTAGGGCCTTTGGGGTTCCTGACAGATATCAGGGGTCAGACATGCTGGTGAGTAGTCCTCAGCCCAGGGTATCGGGATGGTGGGTCATGTTGGCACCCACATGTTGGAGCTGACCCCCCTTGGGAGGTGTAGTTCCTGGAGTGGGGGACCTTCTCCAGAAGCCCTCCATGCCTGCCCTAACACCAAGCACCTTCACTTTATCTTGCTTGGGTCCTTTCTTGTCTTCCTGAGCAGATGGAGCAGGTTAAGGCCCGAGGGGCTCTTTCGTCTGCTGGCAAGGAGATGAGCTGAGGCTATTGGCCTATCACCTGGCAGAGAACACGCAGGAAGGAGACTTTGAGGGAAGATGCAGACGCAAAGACTCTGGCAGCTGGAGCCCAGAGTCTCTCTCCATGCTTGTTGGCATCCCTGGGATAGTCCAGCACAGGCTAGAATCTAGCTTTCTTTATGAAAACCAGGCCAACCATCAAACACCTCTCCTCCTCACAGGTCTTGCACAGGTGGGCCGAGGTTGGTCTGCAGAAAGGAAGCTCCAGGTGAGGGTGAGGCTCTGGATGGGACTCAGCTGTCCTGGCCTATTCGGACTGACTGGACAGGCCTACACTCTCTTTCCTTACCTTGCTTCTCTTGGGAGGGAGGTGGTGGCCCCTGCTTCATGGTCAGCCTGGGTAACTCTGTACGGTGGGGCAGCTCTGGCCACATTTGCACCTTGCAAGTCTCCAGGGCTCTCTGAAAAGTTGGAGCCCTCCCCTAGGAGCCTATTCCTGGGACGGGTCTGACGGGCGTTCCAAAGTGAGGCGAATCACCACACAACTGGCTGGTGTGGTGGAGTGGGTGGGGCAGTGCAGGATGGAGCTTGGGGTGCTCTCATGAAACCCCTCAGGCAGGTCCTCCCTGCTGCAGCCTGTACCTGGTGGGTCAGCTTTCCCATAGTCTGAGTCTGCTTTGGTTGGTAGTGTCTAGTGTGCGGTGAGCACCCCCTGGTGGCCATTGCTGGGAGGTGGGTCCTGGAGAGTATGGGGCATCAGGCTTGTTGCCAGGAGATCTCAGAGGCTGGCCGGTCATTAGGTTTTAGGCCCTAAGCTCAGTGGGCTTCCAGACCCAGGATAAATGGGAGATCAGATGAACATGAAAGAAGACAGACAAACCATGTTTCTCACTTCCTGATGTTGACTTAAATCCAAGCAAGTGCAGAGAGAGTGTGTAGACACAGACCTTCATTGTTTTGGTGTGAAACCAGAAAGATAAATTAAATTATGGCTACAACGACCTTGGTTGTTGGGTTGTGGGGTGGGACAAGAAGGAAGGCAGGTAGGGAAGAGTCCTGAGCTGTGCAAGGGGGCTGTCTCTGTGGCTGGGCTAGCAAGGGTCAGACTCAGGTTGGCAGTATTATACCTCCTACTATCACAGAGAGGAGCAGGCAGGGACTCTGTCCTGAATATATTGATGTCCCTCTATTTAGACGCGAACCCTGCCTTTGGGCATCTTGGGGTTTAGAGGAATGGGGAGGTCGGCTTCCTGCTTTCCCTGCCGGCTTATTGCTACCGTCACGATGGGTCTGGGGTCCATCAGAGATGTCTTCTAGTCTTTAGGTCCTTCAGAGGAGGGACTCATGGTATACAAAGTCCTGTGGTACACAATGCTTGCAGTAGCACTGGCCTTCCAGATGCCTCACTGAAGCCTGTTGGTTCAGAAGGACCATCAGGGAGCCAATAGAGTAAGACTTGAAACCTAAGACCCGGTAGCCCATGTTGGCTTTCGTCAGCATGGAAATCAGAAATGTCCAAGGAAATATGAATGACTACAGCGTCACTGCCACCCTGAATGTAAGTCAGGAGACAGTCCCGGAGTTCCTGGGGGTTGTGAGCAGGTGGTCATCCCTGCCTACCATGCAGCAGCCGCCTTGGTTCCTGCTAGGCTATAGGTGCTGTGGGACCTGAGGGGATGCAGGGCTACCTTCTGGTCAGGCAGCGTGGGGGAGCTGAATTCCAGTTGCTCATGGCCCCCTCCCTCCAAGGCTGGCGGTGGAGGCTCTGACAGCCAGCCTGTCATGTATGCATGACCATAGATATTTCATACATGGACATCTACTTCAGTTTATAGCTTCAGTGTCACTACACAGTCATGGAGAGCTGCAGGGATGGCGCACAAGGGTACGGACAGTTCCTATCTCCTGATAGCTGCATCTCATGCTGGCACCAGGCAGCTGACATGCATGCTTCTGCTGCTATAACATGTGTATCATGGGTACAGTCCTGTAGTGAAAGGGGAGCACAGGCCTGCTTTTCGTCCCGCCCGGCTCCCGCACG
>LOJH01010916.1:0-11135 GCA_001685095.1 Ellobius talpinus
CTCGCTCCCCTTTCACTACAGCAGGTGACAGAGGCCACCATATCATAACATGGAGAATGGTCATGAGACCAGGCCACCATGCACTACCAGATCTCTTGGGTGCTTTCTCCAGTGACTTACAAGATGTTACTGTTGGAAGCCTCATCATCAGTGTGTAAACTGAAGCTGCTTCAGAGCAGCAGAAGGAGAAGCAGCTCGGGTGGCAATGGAGCTGAAGAGACCTGGCCCGGGAGGCCAGTCTGGTGGTGATGTAAGAAATGGATAAAACCAGAATGACGGACAGTGGGACAAGAAAGGACAAAGCAGAGAAGATGATCAGAAGTGAGGTGGCTGCATAAGAAAATAAAAACCAGAAGTTGAAGGGCTGTTGACAGCAGAGGAAGAAAGGGGAGAGGAAGAGAGAAAAAAATGTAAACAATCCTTGGGTATATGAAAAGTAACAAGAACCAGACAGCTGTGCCCCAGCTGCTGCTGAATCACAAAAGCTAAACTACTATTGATATAACTTGTTTAGAACCAATAATTATGAATGAATAAATAATAAGATTCAAATCAGTAAGTGGCACGCAAGTCACCACCATGTTGATTCTCTAATGACATTCAAGTGTCCCCTTCCTTGGGCTTTCAAACTGTTGACACACAAAATGGAAAAATATGACAGTAGTTTCCTAGTCATCTTTGAGCATGCCCACCAGAGAGGTCAAAGGGCTCTCATGTCTCTCCAAATAACACTCCCATTATGCCTACCATAGAAAGTGTAGCTTTCTAACTAAAAATGCAGCCAGGGAAGATCTACCTTGAGCCACTTATGAAGCAGTTCAGTGTAGTTTTGATGTCCTTGGACCCTGCCTACTAAGGTCCAGAGCAAGCAATGAATTACACAAAAAAAAATGAATCTGTGTTAAAGTGACAGCTGACTAGTATATACCTTTTACAAAAACAAAGATTAAAAACCAAATTAAACTGTACTGTATAAATTAAAACTCTCATATGTAATTATAGTCAAATAGTAGAAAGCATTTCTAAGTATCAATGCTTACAGAACTTTTTGTGTACAATTAGCTTTAGCTTCTAAGTAAGTACATGTATTCCTCTGCCCACGTGTGAAGCTGACACACACTAGCAGGTTATTTAGCCACTGGCCCACTGCAAACACCATGAAGTGAACTTCAACACTGTTCCTTATTATTTCTGAATCAATTCATCCGGAGTCCGCCAACATTTTTTGTTGTTTGCTAACAAGGAAAATCTGAATGGTTTATTGGCAACATCATAGTCAAACATCAAATCCTTCAGCAGAACTGATGATCTTCATTGCAGAGAAGATTATCTTAAACATTCGACGACTAAAACCCAAGTTGAGGAGTAAAAGGTAATAAATAGGCAACCAAATGTGCACTGCCTGGAAACCACAGACCCACGGGTTCTAACCTGACACATGCACTCTGTGATCTAAAACCCATGGTGACCCGAAACACTTAGGTGACACTGTCCTGCAGGTCATGTCAGAAACACATGAGAAGGTTTTAGTAAGCTACAGAAAGCAAGCAGCACTTGGGAATGAAGATTTCAACCACAGAAGTCTGTACTCAGGTCATGGATCTGAGAAAACTTGAACAACTTGATTTAGACAAGACTTCTATCTTTATTAGCAGAAGGGGTAACTTCCTTATCAGTCAGCTCCAAGTACAGTGCTTTGAAAACGATCAAAGCTAGTTCTCCATTCAGTGAGTGATTACAGGTCGGCCTGAAAGAACGGCCTGAGATTCCACCCATCAGGGATGCAGGTGGTTAGTGCAGATTCTCCTGTAGCATCCTGGCATTCCAGCAGGCACTGTAAGATGGAGTCATTAGTAGAAAATGTCAAGCTGACAAGAAGCATGCCTAGCTAAAGGAACATGCCTAGTGGCACTTCATTATAAAAATGCATCTCTCTAACCCTGTGACCTATGAGTAGGGACACACCCTGCACAGGCACACACCTGAGCTACCCGTGGAGGAACCAGGCATTACAGATAGATATGGAGTTGCGGGGCTCCTTCGATGCTTATATGGTAAAGTGCAGCCTCTACCCTGCAAATAGTATTGACTGAGGTCACTGCACCAACATGCATTCAGGTTAAAAACTTACCTGCTAGAGACTATTTCACTGTTACTTGGTCCAAGCATCTCACCTTCTCTGCTGAATCACAACGTGGTGTTTCTAAGAAGTGTTATGTAAAGCTCTAGAGTACTAGCCAAGGAAACAGACGATGAACACCTATGAAATGTTAGTTAGATTCACTGGAGAAGAAAGGTACATGCGGAAAGACACAATGATGTCTCCCCAGGACGAGAAGAGGCAGGGAGGAGCCTGTGGTGCCAAAGCATCTCTCTCATTAAGGCACTTACCGAAGTGCAGAATGTCTTCCAGAGCGGGACACACTGTTGCCCACAGGGGAGGGCAGGTTGTTCCCTCTGTGCAGGTCCTCGATGGACCTACTCCAGGGCTTTGATTTGTCCACCGTACTCTCCACGGTACTTTCCACACTTTCAAAGTCAAAACTAAAACAAAAAAGGAATGCTACTCAAAACTTAGAAACTAACTTTCAGACACACATGTGGACATTCGTGACCTGCTATTCCTTAAACCTCTTCTTCACCACAACACGAGAAGTCTTTGCAGCCGAAGGAAATGCAAAAGAATCTCTGGGGTCCAGTCCTGGTGTTAGTTTGGAAAACATGAGGATTACAAACACAAGGTCTGGCCAAAGAATCGTTAACGACAAACAGTTAAAACCGGGTCGCTGTACACTGCTGCATCTTACTTGGTGGCTGACCAATCACTACCACTGCTATGCTGGAAGGAAGAAGGGGACCATACAGCTGTCTTCATTTTGCTTTAACAAGTCGGTATGTTAGGCTTATACTAATTCATTCCTATCCATCGATTTTTCACTAAGCGTTTTCTCCTAGTGTGTTAGCAAGAACTTTTCCAACCATGTGTGATGCATTACTAGCGAGGCTATGGATTTGCTTTGATTTTGGACTCTCTCCCCAATGGTGCTCTTTAAAGTAAGGCTGTTGTTCCTCTGACATTTTTTGAGGCTATTACTCATGTTAACCATGTTGGAATAAGTGGCAAGTGGAGCTGCTCATTCCTGTGTAGCCTTAGGAACCAAGTCTCTAAACAAGCAGGCCTTTGTATCCCACTCACTTCCTTACTCACGCAGTGTGTTACTCTGCTTTCTCATAAGAACACTACAGTGTTCCTACCCCTAGTTCTGCCTGATCAGAGAGCAGGACAAATGAGACGGCAGCTACGGTTAATATTCTCTGAAAGACTATAAAAGATCTTAAAGAAAGAAATAATGCATGTTGGAAATCATCTCCAGATGCTTATAAACCATGACTGCCAGAGGGGGGAAAACAAAAACATCAGAAATATTCTCTTACTTTTCCGGTTAACTGCCTAGCAGGGACAGGCACACAGAGTCTGCACAGGGGATGATGACAGACTTTTCTGTCACGCCCCTGGATGCAGGAACAATGCTGAGGAGGAGAGAGGCAGAATGGAGCAGTCTAAGAAAGCTGGAAGTACTAAAACAAAAGGTTCTCATCGACATGGAAGGGACTTCGAGGGACATAGAAAGAGCATTCATGGTATGGACATGTCACAAGTCGCTCAGCAAAAGCTCATGCCACACGTTCGTCTTACTCCTTCCCACGTGCACAGGACCAAAACACAAGAAACACAAACTTTAGCAAACTGGTGGATGCTTCTATTTCAGACAGATTCAGAACCTGTTGTATTACATTCCATGGGCTGGAGAATTACTAATGCCAGGGTATAGTAAAAAATTTCAAAATAAAAGACAAATTATATAACTTATCATCCAGATACAGCAAAACCAAAACAAAACCAGCAAACAAAGTGTTTAAAGCTAATGCCCCCAAACAAACCCAAAGGCTTAAGAACGGGGAACACCAACTCTGAGTCGAGGTGTTTAGTTGGTTCTTGCCTTACACTGCAGGCTGCAGAATTCTTGCAAAGTACCGACGACTTGCCTCCACTGGGCTGACAGGAGGCCATATTTGAGAAATCTGGCTTCCAAGCCCTACTGTCAAGTAAGTAAAGAACTTATTATACATAGTAAACAATTATATTATTTCTCTTTTTCGTTGTTACTGATTTCTTAGTCTTCCTCAAATACTATAAATACATTTATAGATTTTAAAAATTGCAAGAGAGAATATTCTTTTTGTCATAATATATGATGCATCATAGGATTGGCTGACCAGAAGTAACAGAAATAGGTAAGAAATATCCTTGTGATGGAACATGGTATAAACACTATG
Source organism: Ellobius talpinus (assembly GCA_001685095.1). NCBI lineage: Eukaryota > Metazoa > Chordata > Mammalia > Rodentia > Cricetidae > Ellobius > Ellobius talpinus. The sequence continues at coordinate 4,339 of LOJH01010916.1, forward strand.
AATTTTATTTCAGAAAACAATTTCTTATATGAGAGGTATCAAAATAGAACCATCAAACCAGATTAGGTTACTATACACGAATCTGTAAGGCAAGAATAATTGTAGTTTCCTCTACATAAGTACTGGGTGAAGGGATGGAGACCAGAGAAAACTATCCAGCTGCACATTCAGACTCTTCGGAGTGAGAAAACAAAAACAAGTAGTTACTGTTAAAAAGAAGAATGGAGGTGCTGGAGAGAGGGCTCAGGGTTTAAGAGAGCCCGATGCTCTTAGAGAGGACTTTACTTTGGTTCCTAGTATCCACAACACAGCTCACAACTGTCTGTAACACCAGTTCCAAAGGATTCAATGCCCTTTCCTGGCTACCATAGCATGGACACTAACCGAACAGGTAGTACACATATATTCATGCAGGCAAGCACCTATATACATAAGATCAAACTAAATATGTCTGCCTTTGGAAAAAAACAGAGTGGGATACATTCAAAAAGTGGACACAGGAGGATTATCACAAGTTTAAAACTATCATTGTGTACAGCCTGAGAGCCTGTCTTAAAAAACACACTCACTCACTCACTCACACACATACACTCATACTCATCCACTCACCCACACACTCACACACACCCACTCACCCCCCTCTCTCTCTCACACACACACACACACAACCACAGCAAAGAGAAAAACAAGTATCACTGAAGTTGAAGCATCTTCCCTGTCTAATTAGAAACACTGCATCATTACTGCCTCACTCTGCACATGTGAGACTACCTGTGGAAGTTGGACTATTTCCTGATTAAAGGAGAAACACTGAAAAGAGAATGTCTCATTCAAATGTACACTTTGCAGCCCTGTTATAAACCATTCCAGAAGTCATGAAGATGGAGAACCGCGGAGTAATATAGCTAAGCAACTTAATTTTTTCCTGCCCTGCGCCAGGTTCTTTCCCTGCATGTGGCAGGAACCAAAGACTGCAAATGTATAAACAATTTAAAAAAAAGAGAGAGAGAGAATAATAGTGTTCCTTCCTCCTGGGCCGCTATGTTGGTGTCTAGAACTGCATCCTTATCTGTTCATTTGCCAAAATGTACAAAAAATACACCTATAGCATTTCCCCAATCAGTGCTGGGTTTGAATCCATGGCCTCACACTTTACTACCGACATCCACCCCAGCTGTCACACAGGGTTGGGGTGTGGGTCAGTGGTAGAATATAGGCTTAGCTTGTGCAAGGCCCTGCTTCAATCCCCAGCATACCAAAAAAAAAAATTACAGGACATTTTTTTGCTACTTCTTTTATTTATTCAGCAATGTGCCATATATAACTCTAGTCTTCTACCGCATAGACTAATAGAACTTAAGCCCCCAGGAAAGCCATTCTTTTGCATTGTGGCTATTGCTCAGTAGCAAGGCCAGGTCCTGGGTTTGATTCCTAGCACAGCTAGAAAGTCTTCAAGGTGATTTTAAGTCACCTGTTTCATTTCTAATACCATTTACGGGATATGTTTTTAGCTAAACAATCTCTTAAAACTTCCCCCCTCATCTGCTTGTGGGTGTGTGCTTTCAGTGAGGTATGTGATTCTACCACTGGGCTACATCTGCTGGGACCATGTGAAGCTGCTAGACAAGCAAGCTAAGTTTTACTTACGTGACTGCATACTGTGCAAAGGATAGATACTCCACAAGAACATCGAGGCCTTTGTTGTCTTCATTCAAAAACTCTCTGACCCATCTGGGGAAGGAAGAAAGAATGGTTGATGACAATGATCATATGGTTTATGTACGGACATGGTGGGTAGCTTTGGTTTTTCCCTGAAACATCCAAAGTCTAAATGGAAATACAGAAGATGGCACCAACTATTTCTGTAGGGACTAGGCACTTCTAGATGGGGCATGAAAACCACAGGTCGCTGTGTAATGATACGGAGCAGAAAGTACTTGCATGTCATCCTTGCATTTGACTGTCTGAAGACTTGAGATGACGAATTTCAAAAAGGTTTCTAAGAAAAGGAATTTGTCCTAATGTACTTTCAACTGCACATCACCCCTTCTAGCCTGGATGCTGGAAGAGCCAAGACTAGATAAAGAATCAGGCAAACTGGGAACATGGTGCCATAGCCACTGCAAATCAGGCATGACTCCAAATCCATGCTCAGTTCCTCTTGGCACACCCAGCCAAAGAAACCACTAAACCACCAATGAGAGGCCAATGTTTCTGGGCCTCTGGAAATTCAATAAGGATAATGACTTGCTTAATTTTTTCCACGAGTAAGAAAACCTTTAAAAGACTGCAGGTACCACAGACCATTAGCAGGACTAACACGTGACAAGTAGCTTTAAAGATCCATTCCTTAAACCATTCTCTTTAGCTGGCTTTGGAGCGCTGTATACCTGTTCACCAAGACTTGTATTTGCCTTCCATAATGACTCCAACAGACAAGGTGATGAATCAGTACTTTAAGGCCTGAGGGTAAAATCCTGTCACCTGACTTCACACTCTTCCTCCTATGCATTCCTCATCAGAGACTGTGTGGATATCAGAAGGAACCTTCACTCTCACTTGGTGTGAAATTCCACCAGTTGATGGGTACAAAGATCACTGCGGTAACACGAGATCCACAGCCACACACTGTAGTCCAAAGCGGTTGTGTCCCACTGGGAACATGGTGTCAAAGGCTGCCTGGCTATGGATGCACCACAGCTACTGTGGAAGCCATGGTTGCAAGCTATGAAAACAGCAGCAGGAAAATGGCCCATGTGTCAAAGGATATACCTTGAGAGGTTTGTGCGACAAGAAGAATCTAGTAGACTCCAGATGCCTTTTCTGTTTGTTTGATGTTTTGTTTTCTGGTTTGTGCTTTTTCTCCTGTCCCCTTGTTTCTGGCCCTTTCATCTTGATATACAGGTACACAGGAAGTGTGAGGAGTCAGGAAGGTGGGAAATCAGACACCCGGATTTATATTCTTTATCTAAGTACTTGAGACATTTACCACCAAAGATATGCACTTAACCATAGCTGCGTGTAAATATAACATTTAAGAGGAGCCTGGAGTGGCAACATTGGCATAGAAAATCCATCGGTTGGGTCTCACAGAGTGGCTTTGTTAGTAGACCTAAACACAGCTCACAGGACTATGCAATGGTGGAGGCAGAAAATTCCAGAACAGTCACACATATAATCTCACCACATCCACTTCCAGATACTTTATTTGTTTCCTCCCTGTGCAGCAAAGTCTCCAGAGACAGTGAACTCCTTCCCATCCCCGATACAGGGTTTCTCCGTGTAACAGCCCTAGTCATCCTACAACTCACTCTGTAGACCAGGCTGGCCTCGAACTCACAGAGATCTGTCTGCCTCTGCCTCCCAAGTGCTGGGGTTAAAGGCATGCACCACCACTGCCTGGCAACTGAATGTTTTTAAATGTAACTGGCGGGGGACTAGGGAATGCCTAGCCCTCCCTGTGAATGCTGGCAATGCTGCTACTTAATGAGGACCCTGAGTGTCTTCCTCTCCGTTCCTCCACTACACAATGCAAACTGTCCTGCAGACATTGCTGCCTTTTTTTTATGATCTATTTTTATTTTATGTACATTGGTGGTTTTTTTGCCTGCACGTGTCCGTGGAGAGTGTAAGATCCCCTGGAACTGGAGCTATATAGACAGTTGTGAGCTGCTAGGTGGATGCTGGCAATGGAATCCATGTACTCTGGAAGAACATCCAGTGCTCTTAGCAGCTGAGCCATCTCTCTGGTTGGTGTCTTTTTCACATGAAAAAGAATCACTAAATTCCAGGTTATTCAGGACAGGCTCAGTTTCACATATTCTATTCAGTGCTCACTACTGTGGAAGTTCAGAACCACAGCCATTGACGTTCTCCTGCTGACATCTCCACAAGAAGCACAGATGCCCCAGGACGTCATGAGTACCTGCTGCCACTCAAACACCGACACCTCCATCTCATTTAGATACAAAGGTCAGCTACTCGCACAAGCAGAAAACTGACCCAGACATGAGGAACTTGAACTTAGCAAAGTAGGAAATAGCCAAAGACAGCAGGTCTATGCATCTTTTGATTCAGTGGGTAATGTGTGTAGTGGATTCTGATGCAGGAACACGGTTTAATTTGCTTCTTACTTCAACATCCTAACCGATGTCTCACTTGGTAACTATAATCAAAAGCACCAGAAAGATAACATTCAAAGTGAGACAGGAACCTACTGCTTAGATCCTAAAATAGCATGACTTGCCTCTGGTGTAATGTCACAAAGCAGATTCTGGTCCTAGAGTTGCAGGATCCTCCTTGGTTGTTTGGTGTCACAGAAAGACTGAGACATGAGGCATTCACCACTGATTGCCTTGCCTCCTCTATCAATGACACTCACTTAGCTAAGTCACTCCATAGTAAGGATATGGCCTGTCGAGCAAGAGTCAGCCCTCTCTTCCCCATCCTCTCAGTCACTACTCTTCCCTGACGGGGAAATTCTGCATGGCTGAGAACAGTCCAGAGTGATCATCCATGAACTGCGAGAATAAGGAAAGAAAACGGGTAAGGATGGCAGAAGGCAGACGTCAAGGGAGTGTCTCAAAGCTCAGGGACTGAAAGGAACATGGGGGCTAGAGACTTGGCTCAACAGGTACTGCCCCCAAGCCTGACAACCTGAATTCAATGCATGGGACACTCACAATAAAACAAAGAAACACTTGTCTCCCACACAATCCTGCCCCCATACACACAAAGGATAGAAATAACNGGGGGCACTCCATGCTGTAAACACACATGTTTGGATCACACAGTGAGTATGTCACAGCTGTAGAGCTCCCTCCTCTCTCGGTGTGTGCTCTGGACTGTTTCATATGCTGCCAATAGGCAAACAGTTTCAAATTGAGTGATTATAAGTTTTGGAAAACAGAATTATTTCTGACTCTGACAGCATGGATTACTTCCTGAGTGCCTTGCAAATTCAAATGTGATTACCATATGTTATAAATTTGAATTTAGACTAATTCCAAATCAGATTCTTGGAAGCTTGGAGAGACAGGGATAAAGAGAAAAAGTTCTGGAAAGAAACAAAAGTTATATCCAAAGAGAGGGCTTTGTGGGCAAATGCAAACAAGTCAGTACTGAAATGCAGGCTGCTCACAATGTGGTTTCCGAGTTTTGTTCTACCTGCCTCCCAAAATCTTAGAGCCGAATTTCTTCACACAGAAAATTAAGTCTTAAAAACCCTCCTGGTGTCCCAAGGACAAGCAAGATGGCAAGACACACAAGAGGAAGAAGGGACAGGTGTTATGCCTTTGCCAGGCTCCTGTAGAGAAAGTCTGACCATTGAGTGGAGAGCTGGAATGAAAGATGCTGAAAAATTGGGGGTGCAGGGAGAGAAGCCAGCATCACCCAGAGCCAAAGCCATTACTGATCAGTGCAGGGATCCAGTTCTCAAAGTGTACCCCATCACTGCCAGGAGTCCTTGAAGGTCTCTCAGCATACCTCTAGGGTTGATCTAATTTCCTAAAAGTTTCTAGACTTGATACACGCAAAGCCTTGGGTTTAAACTGTCAACACCTAAACAAAACCAAACTTTGCTGAACCTGACCTGTGAAAGAGATCTGGGAAAACTGCTGAGAACAAAACAGAGATCTGTTTATCACATTCTTCACTCTCTGCCATGACGGGGCAAAGGGCATTCCCACGGAAGAACAGTCAGGAGATCTGTTACCACTCGATGCTCAAACACACATCTTTCTCATTTTCTTCCTGAGAAATCAGCAGCCACATAAAAACACCTGCTGCCCACTGCCACTGCCCACCTGGACAGTCTCGAGAGGGTCAAGGATGGTGCCATTTTTCCATGGACGGCCAATTCACTTGGAAAAATGACTTATAAATTATGATAACATTTTGGGTATTTGAAAGACATTTCCTCAAAAATACATGAAGCTGGCCTGCTGATTTGGGAAAAACAGGCAGTATTTGTCGCTAATGATCAATTTTCAGCTTCAATAAAAATTAAAAATTTAGGAAAAGTGTGATTATATTAATTTGATAACTTTATGATAACTAAAAATGTATCCCGATGGCAGCAATGGTTAACAAAAATGATTTAAAAAAAAAACACTAAACAATGACATGTTGGAAGAGCAGAGTACCTCAGTAGTCCGGCTTTGCAAATGTTCAGGTCAGGACTCGTGCTCTGGGAGTCACGGGTGAAAACATCCCCTCAGCGCATGTGATAGCACAATGGATTTGAACAGAAGACAGCAAGCGTTAGTGCCTCTGGACATTGTTGCGCAGAGAATCTTAGGGTACTGCCAGAAGAATCTCCACAATTACCTGAAAAGGCCACTTAGAAACTCCTATTTTCCAAATGTTCTCATTGACACCAAACAAAAATAAATACCAAACCAAACTGGACATAGAGTCAGGAAAACTCAGCTGCCTTCCATTACAAAGATAGGAAAGAAGATTCTCAAAAATTTTTATGAGGAAATAACGCTATTAATTACAGGGAGCTTTTGCTGTTTTGTTAGTTGTAGTTCACAAAAAGTTATACGTGCTAATATTCACAATAGTATATATGTTTAAATATTAAAGTTTGCTGCTAAATATACATATTAAATAAACTTAAAATTTGTCAATTTTAATTTTTAACATGGTAAATGTTACTAGGTTCAATTCATATAAGCAACAACAATTTGTTGGAGTTCAAAACAATTAGCTAGGGCTGGAGAGATGGCTCAGCAGTTAGAAGCATTACCTGCTCTTCCAAAGGTCCTGAGTTCAATTCCCAGCAACCACATGGT
>LOJH01010917.1:3845-26976 GCA_001685095.1 Ellobius talpinus
GAGAGGGAAGGAGAGAAGGGGGGAAGGGAAGAGAAAGGGAAGAGGGGAGAGGCACGCGCGTGCCGTACAGAGCAGGCAGAGAGTCAAGATGGCGGGGGAGGCAGGCAGGGTCACTGGGAGTGGGCATGGCTTGCCTCTTAAAGAGTCAAAAACCATAACAATAACACCTTCTCCTCTTGCCCTAATTCTAACACTATCTCCTTCTCTTTTGTCTAAACCCATTTCTAGAGAACTTGAAAAAAAATACATATGAGCATTTTTGTGAGCAAGGCCACAAAATTAGTAACAAAGATAATAACAGCAGCAATGAATAAACAAACAGTCAAGAACAAAATCACTTGTCTTACCCCCCCAAAAAAACAAAATCCCATGTTAGTACAAAATAAAAATGAGGGGAGGTTGTGATTTGGTTTGTGACTGAACTCAGAACATAGTTGTTGAATGGCAAGAAGGATAGGAAAGCGTTGGGTGTTGTGTGTGGCCGACTTGAATTCTGAAGCAGCATAGGGTCATGCACATGGATTGTTATCCTTGCCACCCACCACACACACACGCACACACACACACACACACACACACACACAAAACTGAACAGTATTTCTTAGAGAGCCATATATAGAAATGACTCTTAGAATTTTGGCAACAGTTTCCCCTTTACACTGAAGTTTCCACACATCTGAAAGTATTCCTTCACTTGTCAAAACTTCTCTCTTCCTTGGGGCCGGCAAGAGACTTTCAAATATGGCAAGCATGAAAGTATAAGGGAAAGAAAATTTGTTTTCTTCCATTTCTATAGATTTGTATATGGAATGGAGTCTTGTAATAAAATATATGCTAACAAGAAAAGGGTCTGTTTATTTGAAGGGTTACCAATAAAAATAATGAAAAGACAAGAACATCTCAAAGATAAGGCTTTGGATACCAACTTCAACAGTATCTTAGATAGAGAACAAAAGCATACTGAGTATCTAGGGATGACAATTTGAAGACAGAAGAATAACTGGCCAGAATAATTCATAAAGCATATGCATATAGAAGCCACTGGTGAAATCTCTACCCTCATAAAGACCTAATAATGTCTTTGGTGAGCAAACTGTTCCTAGTGGTGGAACAAGGACCAGGCCACCCTTTGTCTTCATGAACCTATTTACTCCCTTTATACAAACAGGTGAAGAACAAGGAGATCTCCCACAAGTCCTTGGTGTTATCTTCAGCCCCGAATCTTCCATCCTTTTGGGAGGAATATTCTAACCTGCCACCAAAGTCATGTGCAATAGTGACTTTCAGATCACCAAAATACCAGTTAACAATTTAAGTGAGGGGTTGTTTCTTTGGGCTCAGGGGCTCAGGAGTTCTTTTTATTCCATCGTGGTGAGAAAAACACAGTAAAGCAAAGAAGCTCATGTCATGGATGCCAGGAAGCAAATTAAAGGGAACACAGGAAAGGGAACACGGGAAGAGCAACATAGGAAAGGCAACACAGGAGGGGGAACACAAAATGGAGAACACAGGAAGAGGAACACAGAAAAAGCAACACAGGAATGGCAACACAGGAGGGGGAACACAGGACAGGGAACACAGGAAGGGGAACACTGGGACAAAAAGACTGTAATGAACTTTCCATTCTCAGCCTTTTGGCCAAGATAATTGGAGAAAGAGAGAAGATGTACCCCCAATGACATATTTACCACAAAGTTTCCCACCTTCCTCCTTTTTCCCGCCTGCTAATCAATCCCACCAGAGTCTATCAATGGGTTAAATTATTGATCAATTCAGAGACTTCATGATCTAATCATCTCTGGGAAAAGCCCACAGACAAATTCAGAAATCAGTTTCACTAATGCTATTAAGTTGACTATTGAGATTAATTATCATACCAGGCTAATGATTATCAAAAATTGATCTGAGTTGTTTGGTGCTCCTAGGATAGAAAAAAAGATATTGATAATATTCTCTACAGTTTTCCAAGTTTCAATAGTCTGAAATAGTTTTCTGATGAGCACTTTCTAGTAAAGCTAGGACTAGGAAAGAATGATTTCTGTTGACTGAAATTCCTCAGCTTCTTTATTCAAAACTGAGAGAATCCTTGAACATTCAACAATATCAATATGCTGAATACCTAGCTGGTCCAATGTGTTAGCCTCCATCATGTAAATTGTAGGTGGGGCTCCCACAATGGGGCCTGAGTCAATCGGACCTGTACCAACAGAGTTACATGCTACCTGGAAATTCCCTGGCATATTTGGACCAGGACATGAAGTCTTCATGTTCCGTTGGAGACTGGAAGAACTTGCTGCCTTGCCGATTATCTTTCTCCCTGAAGCATGTAATGTTGAAATCAAGAGAAACTGAAGAGACCATGTCTCTACATTATAAGAAGGGCACACTGATCCATTGTTCCGTGCTGCTCGATGAACATTTACAGCTAAATAACTTTTGAAAAATCCCAGTGTGGTCATTACCATCAGCGATGCCTGTCATCTGTGTGAGTTCTAGAAAACTACCATAGTGTAACTGTTGGAACTCTAGTGTTTGCCCGCTTTGACTTGATCAGAACGTTTGCTGAAGGACTCTATAATCAGAGGCTCTTTCTGCAATATTGTCGTGAAATGACTCTAAAATCTCAGGTGGTCTTTTTCCCAAATAGACTAACTCCATTCCAGAGTGGAAGGAATAACTGGAAGAATTTTCCTGGGTCATTATTCATTCTGTATTGTGTGAGCATCATAAATCTGGTTTTATGAAGTGTACTCAGACTACTGTCCACTTGTCAATTGTGAATACAAACCTACCTGTGTATCCCATGGCATTCCCTCTATAGGCAAAGGCTTCCTTCCACAAACTATTGCCGAGCCCTGAAGCATTCTATTAGATACAGAGGTCAGTGTTACTTTCATCGTCTCACTTTAGAAATTCTGTCTAAAGAATAGGAAGCAACTGTTTGGGCATTAGGAGGGATAAAGGCTCAGGAAGCAGAAATAGCAAGTTTATACTCACTGACAGAGGTCCTATGGGAATAATTAAGATGGGATGACTAAATCCTGTGAAAGAAAAGTGATATCAAGTTAATTACAATATGATGCTTGAAGAATCGCCTAATACAATAATCAAATGAGTTGTGATTGTAGTCAATATCCAGGTGTCTTCCCATTCTTTACACATGTTCTTTTGCATTCCTTCCCACCTTTTCCTGCCCCCCTTCCTCCTCTCCATCACTTTTTCCTCTCCATCTTTTTTGTTTTGATCTTTATTCTCATCTGTCTTTGAAATTACATTGTCAGCAGCTTCTGCCTTATTGGCTTACTATTTATGAAGCCCTCATGCCACATTTACTGACAGAATGCCAATCACACTTCACTGTCATTCTGAAATCAGAAGGGGGATGTCCATTTCCATCTCAGAGTGTGGAATCAGGCATCAAGGGATGCAAGAGTTAACTGTGCGTGTGAAGTAGAGGGTAGCTGCATGGGCCTGCTGAGTAAACAAGGAAAGGGAGACAGCTCTGCTTTCTTATTGTAATTGCAAATTTATTTTTATAGTTTCTACAGTTTCTATTTTCCTTTAAACTGCCTTAATCTGTCTTCCTGCTGTGACCTATTTCCAGTAATGCATATTCAGTATAAAAATAGGAGATCAAATCATATCAGATTCAAGTTACTCCTTGTCAGGCAGAAACACATACTTTCATACAACACTGAAATCAATTCTCCTCATACTAATTATTTAATTTCCATAATACAATGGCAGTATTCTGCTGCTCAGTATTCACATTTAAAACCTGTTTTGTAAAGGCCTAATAGTTCTTTCTTTAAGCAACACTATAAGGAAATATACTTACTATTTTATAAACCAAGCAATTGAGCAGTTGAAAATTCAGCTATTGACCCAATGCCATAGGCAAGGTTCTGTTTATTCCTGTAGTGGATGGGTCAAATGATTTTTTTTATTTATTTATGTTTTTATTTTATTTATTTATTTATTTATTTATTTATTTATTTATTTATGTTTTTTTTGAAACAGGGTTTCTCTGTGTAGCTCTGGCTGTCCTGGAACTCACTCTGTAGACCAGGGTGTTCTCAAACTCACAGAGATCCTCCTGTCTCTGTGTCTCTGACTCCTGAGTGCTGGGATTAAAGGCGTGTACCACCTCTGCCTGGCTTCAAATGATCTTTTGTATCAAGTGATTTTTTTTTATCAAAATAGTTGATTTAAGAAAATAATTGTTCTTAATTGATTAATCTTAACTCATATATGGTCAAATTGGTGAGTCATTTGGACTGGTCGCTCTAAGTTTTTGTTTCTTTTTTAAAAAACAATCTTTTTTTTCATTTTATATACCAATCCCATCTCTCCTTCCTTCTGTCCCTCCCTTCATTCTTCCTTCTCCCACTTCCCACCCATCTTCTCTCTACCTCATCCCCTATCCATTCCTCAGAGAGGGCCTACCACAGGAGTTAACAAAGTCTGTCACACCACATTGAAGCAGGACCAAGACCCCCCCACCTGTATCTAAGCTAAGCAAGGTATCCCTCCATAGGGAATGGGCTCCAAAAAGCAAGTTCATGAACTAGGGATAAATCCTGATCCCACTGCCAGGGGCCCCACAAACTGCCCAAGCCACACAACTGTCATCAGCATTCAAAGGACATAGTTCAGTCCTATGCAAGTTCCCAGCTGTCAGTCTGGAGTTAGCGAGCTCCCACTAGCTCAGGTCAACATTTTCTGTGGGTTTCACCACCATGGTCTTGACCCCTTTGCTTATATTATCAGATTCCGGGAGCTCGGCCCTGTGCTTTGCTGTGATCTCTGCATCTGCTTCATCAGTTACTAGATGAAGGTTCTATGGTGCTAATTAAGGTAGTCATCAAATATAATTATAGGAGAAGGCCAGTTCAGGTACCCCCTCTACGACTGCTTAGAGTCTTAGCTGCTGTCATCCTTGGGAATTTCCCTAGTATCAGGCTTCTCACTAACCCCATAATGGCTCCCTCTACCAAATGATCTCTTTCCTTGTTCTCCCTCTGTCCTTTCCCCATAAGTTAGAGCTCCCTAAACTGCAACGGACTCATGTGTCTTCACACTGGAAACTATAACACAGATGGAAACCACATCCACAAAAAAGTATTCCCTGGGCAAGGGAAATGGACTCTGCCTTTAAAAAAAAAACCCACAATTCTCATAGGTGTGATTGTGTTTGAAATATTAACAAAATGTTGTTAAGGTTTCTCTTAACTTTAGCACTTGGAGGAAATAACATTATAAGAACAAACAAGTGCCGATCCAGCATGGGGTGCAGTAGGCAGAATTTGCCAAAGTTCCAATTATTTTTAGATTTTCTTTCAGACAGTAAATGCAACTTTGATGTCTACCAGCAGACATCTGAAAATGTTCTCTTTATTAGACTTTCCATATAACTATAGCATACATGTATTTGTGAGGTCAGGTAAAGAAAGCTACAAACACATGAATGATGGAGTTTTGGGTAATTCAACTTTTAACATTTATGTAAATAATGTTTATATATAAATGTGTGTATGTGTGTTTATTTGTGTGGACACACATGTTTGCCAGGTTGTCTGTGGTGAAAGAGAAACTTGCTAGAGTCCTTTCTCTCCTTCTATCCATGATTTCTAGTAATGGAATCAAAGCTGTCAGTTTTTATGACAAGCACTTCTACCCACTGAGCCATCTTGATGGCCCCTGTAATTCAACTACTTAATAACTGCTCCTATCTGATAATTTCCCATGATTCTTAACTAACATCCAATTCAATTTTTCCCAGTAGTTTAAAAATACTTTTAAATAAAGCTTACATTCAAAACAGTTAATAACAAGAACATCATAAAAAGTAGTTTATATGCTGGTCTATGATAAGAAAGTGCACATTAGATTTTAAATGATGCTCATCCCATTGTTCTTCAGGTCACAACATCGTGAAATGCTTTGTTATATTAATGTGAATCTGGTTATCATTTTCATGATGCTCTGGTGAGAAACTGAAAGTGCTAATGTTTTCATCAGATCTAGGTCTTGAGTGTTTCTACCATCAGTTCATTCTTACCCAATTGCCCAAATAACATTGATCAAAAGATTAGAATTTTATTGAGCACAATTCCCGCATGAAATTCCTGATGCTCCAACTGTGGTGTGTGATGTGTTGTATGAATTAGGTATAAGATGAGTCCAATAGTATCCAGGACTACACATCCCAAGTTTTTAGTTCTATAAGCTGTAGGTCTGTACTGAAGCTTTTGGTCACTATTCAAAAGTTTGGGAACTTAACACTCATCCCCTGCCCTGCATCTCTCCTTTCTCAGTCCCTCCCTCCAGAATAGTTCTAGATTTGAGGACCCCTTTTTTTTTACTTTTAAATACTTGGATACATAATGAGATATTCTGAATCTTTCATCTCACATTCCTCTAACTTTTGTATACAATCTACAGAGTGCTTATGTTTGAGCTGCAGTTGATCCTGTGAGGTAAGCTGCGGAATTGTTTGTATTGTGGTTTGTCATGACATTTTAGTGATCAGGTGACAAATTCTGGAGCACTAGAGATACTATGCATGTTCATCTTGTATGGATAGCTAATGTTTGAAACACAACACACACACACACACACACACGAGATTGTCGCTTTTCTGAAGACTCCTGCTGATGGGATTTAGGAACACAGATATACTATACTTCACTTGTAACCTCATGGTTTATGGTTTCCTCAGTCATTTCTGAACTTGTTCCTGAGGTTTTATAGCTATCTTGGAGAACAAGGCACTGCAGAGTTGCACCAGCTCATCTATCTTTGTGTTCTGTCTCTCGCTCTCTCTCCCTCTCCCTCTCTCTCTCCTGTCTTTCCTATTTCCACCAGAATATTAATACTTTTGCTCTCCTCTGCTGTCATATCTCTCTCACTGTCAGAGTCACCCTATCACTGTCTCTGTCATTTCCTGCACCTTTCCTGTCTCATATGAACTCAGACCCAAAGGAACAGAATCCAGGAGCAAAGAACAGATAGGATTACTTTATTTCAAAGAGGAAGAGACTCCTATCTGAAGACAATGAAGATTTAAGTAAAGCTTGAAAATATCTTGAGCTTATACTTAGTGGAATTTGAGAAACAGTTAACGGATAACTGAGAAAATAAAACTGAGTTGGACATTTTCCAAATAGTTCTACTAAAAGGGTGAATGAGTTCACTTATGTTTAGGACATGACTTAATCTTCTACCGTGCTCTTCAAAACTCCCTATAGGTTTGTTCTGATTTATTTCCTAGGTTTCTGTCTCATTATTCCTCCAAAAGCCCTCTGATTTCTCTCTATTAGGTAAACTTCCTCGTTCCTTCTACGAGGGCACTCCCATCGCTGTTCTGACTTGTTTGCGGTATAACCACTATGTCATGGTAAGATTACAAAGTAAAACTCAGGTGCTCAGTCAAGCTACTCCTACATCTTTGAAACATCTTTTTATGCCTGTGTCAGGTGGATTTGTCTCTTCATCTGTGTTTCCTTAGAATGACAACCTCCTCAAGGAGGGGAACTGTTCCCCATTCATCTTTGCATTCCCAGAAATGGACACAGTGAATAACACATGTAAGTAACTCAAAATTGTTCATTACATATTAACCCAGACAATGTGCTAATGTGTGTGACTTTTTGTCCCTACTAGATCTGAATTCCAGTGATCAGCATCAGCTTGGTTGTTGGATAGCAGTTTAGTTCATTTTTTAAGATGTCCTAATCACAGATCTTTCTTCTGAATTCATAAACTTGTAACCTAGAAGGTAGTGTAAAATATCACTGAATAGAATACTCCTGAAGCCACAATTAATACAAACTCAGACACAGAAATTGGGATTCAACCTGAAGGTCAGAAAAACAAAAGAGCCAGCCACTGGGCTCTTACCTCTACCTCAGTCTGAAATGGCAATCCTGCCTCCAGGAGTCTCAGAATGAGACTGAGACTGAGAGATGTCTCCTCCTGTTTTATAATCCTCTCTAGTTCTGGGATTCAGTGCATACACCACTACCACCTGGTTTCTATGGCAAACTAGTGTGGCTACTAGGGTTAAAGGTGTGTGTCATTGTAGCTACTGGGATTAAAGGTGTTTGTCATTGCTGCCTTGTCTGTAAGGCTGGCCTATGTGGGGGTTTTGCTCTTCTCTTCAGGCAAGGATTTATTTATTTATTAAATACAGATGAAATGCCAATACATTCTCTGGCAACTGTCCCTGCTCAGGCACACTAAGGGAAATATCTCTTGTTATGTCAAATAACCTTCACAAGAGCTAGAATTGCAAACTGCTGTACATGCCCACAGTATGGTAAACCAAGATGATACACTGAAATCAGCAAACAGGAAGCTGCTTTTGATATCATAGTATCTGAATGGGTAACTCCTGGAGAAAATCCATAAATCCATTGCCAAATAATTACGAAGGTGCTAAGAATACACACTGGATCAAGGATAATTAAATAATGCAAGGAAATTGGGGTGTCTAAATATAGGAGACCGAAATTGAATCACTCTCACCAATTATAAAATCAACTGCAGAAACTGTAAAACTACATACAAATAGAAATATTAAAGTCAGAAATGCTTATGGATGTCAGAAGAGAGAAATGTTCTTTTGAACCAGACCACCAAGACACAGATACATCAAATTAAAACTTCTGATAAACATAGGAAGCAATCAACAATGTTGGAAAAACTATATAATGAGAAAATACTTGCAAGCTATCAATTTCATCTAGCAAGGTGTTGATATACAGAATAAAGAAATCTGATACCAACAAACTGAAGAACATCCTTTCCAAGTGGGCAGTATGTTGAGAGAGACACAAAACGAAGAGATACTAAAAAGTAGCCACCATCACCAAGTACCAGGTGTGCTAGTTGGTTTTGATAACATGACACAAACCTAGACATATCTAGGAAGATGGGATCTTAGTTGAGAAAGTGCTTTCATGAGATTGGTCTGTAGGCAAATTTGTAGGGCATACGTAGGCTCTTGTCATTGCCCACATCACCACCAGAAAGAGAAAGAGAGAGAGACAGGAGAGAAAGAAAAGGCAAAACTGTATCTTTACAGTCAGAACTCAGGAAGGTGGGCAGACAAACAGAAAGCTCTGGCTCAACTGCACTCTGTAAGTATTTTTGTCCAACACAAAAGAGGGTCTTATTATACATATATAATTATACAGTTATGCAATTTATAGCTACAAAACTTGTAACTTGCCGGAAAATGTCCATTGTTTACTTATCTGCCTTTTTAGCAGCAATGAGAAACATAGTGTCTATATCCTTGATTCAGTACTTTTATATTCTGATAACACACTGTTTGAAACTAGTTGAGAAGAGATCTATTTCTCATGATTCTTAAAGGAGGAAGAGACTAATGCTGATAGGCTTGGCTCTCTGATGAGGATGAATCTTGTGTCAGTTCCAAAGGAAACAAACTTTGTATCTATAGTAGTGGAATGCAGAAGCATAAGAGAAGTCAATGTTGTATAGAACATCCTCCATAAAGTTCTTAAACCCCTCATGAGAGTCTCAATGGTCTAGGCAGCCTTTAGAGGCAGCACCTCAACACAACTGCATCAGCAATATCAGGATTTAGGAGCGGATACATCTGAAACACGAAATCCTGAAAGAAGATATTTTTGTTTCTTTTGTAACTCATAAAAATATTTCCTGGGAAGAATAACTTTACTGCAAGATTGAAGGTGCCATATGACAATGACACACAGATGTATAACTGGAGGGTGAAAGTCCTAAGAAAGGTGGCATCTTTCCTTTAAAAGGGAAATGAGGGGGAAAGTCAGAAGAAAGGAGGAAAAGAAAAGTAGAAGTAGGTTACTGGTGATGGTAGTAGTCATGGTAGTGACATGTGTGTGGTGTGTGTGTGTGTGTGTGTGTGTGTGTGTGTGTGTGTGTTCTGGGTAGAAGGGAAGATCTGTTTGGGTGAGAGATGTCTTAGAGATTATAGCATTTCCAGAACAAGCTAGAGGATCTAAATTCAGATTCCCAAACTTACACAAAAGTAGTACACATGCCTGCAGTCCCAACTTTGACATGAAAGAAACCACAGGCAAGCGAGTCTGAACTACAAAAAAAAGTGAAGAAGATACACCCTATTTCAATCAGTAGATAGTCAGGACCAATCTCAGAGGTTGACTTCTGACGTCTACATGTATGTCTGGACAGGCAGGGAACCATACACACAGAACACACAAAGAAACACATCATATACAAATATACTCAAAGATGATAGCATATATGTGTATGTTACATATTTCAAATGATTACTGATTAAGGGAACAGGTAAAAGGATTGGTAATGGACAGAAAAGATGATACAAGATGAATGGGAAAGAAGCTGGTATTGTGGTCCTAAATAGAGATACTGCAGCTTTTACTGTGAATTCCAATAGATGAAACTTCAGTTTAAAAAATGAGTGATGAAGGGAAGAAGGGAGGAAAGTCTGAACAAGGGATACTTTTAGCTATCCATCATTATTATCATTACTTCTTCCATTTTTAAATTACAACTTACATTTCAGTTTGGATAGCTTAATTGCCACTGTTTTCTAGCATGTGAAATTGTACCATTTTCCTAGTGTCTAAGAACTCTCAAATAGTCAGCTTCTCTTGTCCTGTAAGAGTTCTGTTCTTGAAGCTAAACTTTAGCTTCTCAAATGCATACTGAAATTCTCAGCTTGAACTTATTATTCATATATACACACAAGATTGGGGATTTCTATTTCCCTCACCCTCTTAATAGCTTAGTTGTTGTTCCATAATGTACGAGTCATATACTTGTCTTCCCAAACCTTATATCATCATTACTTACCTAAGGATGCTGCTGCCACGCTCCCCACACTTCCGTCCTAGAAGAAAGAAGACACCGAAGCATCAGAGGGAAACACCCTTTCCTTTTCCATGATAGTCTATTGTAAAATGTTATTGTAGATGCCTACATCTTGAATATTTAAAAAGTGTAGAATCTAAACTATTATGGCCATCAGAAAAAAGTTTTTAACTTAAATATTCCTTTGTGCTGCCTTCTACTTTCTGTTACAATTTTTTTGCTATAAATTCAGATTTTGAAAAAAATAGCACACACTTAGCAATTATTTTATACTTCATGCCAACTACATTCTAGAGACTTTCCTAAGACCTTTTGAAAAATCATTACATTTTATGCATGAACAAATCAGTGAGATAGTTTTCACGTTCTGAAATTTTCTAAGTTAGGAAAGGAAACATCAGTAATGCACCCGAGGGCATGCAGATGTAGCAGCATTGGGAACTAAATCCAGGCCTGTTGACTCTGTCTGAACAGCACCACTCTAGACCTCAGCTAATACTACAGTTGAACTAGACTGATGGGGAAGCTTGTACTGAGTCCCTTTCAAACACATTTTTAGATTAACTCAGCCTGATGAAATAAAACAAGCTGAAGTTAGCCTTGCTTCATGAGGTAGTTTAATGAGGCAATCGCCTCTTGAAAATCCTCTAGGATTTTAAATAAACTCCAGGTCAAAAGAAGACAAATTAGCATACCATTCATATTAATGCTTCTCAAAGTCTATTACAGAGGAAGTCAGTGCTTTGGAATCTGTGCGTGGCCAGATATATTATTTTCAAAGGGGTTTGCATTGCTCATTATAGTGACGGATGACTGTGCTGAAAATATCAACTGGGTCCGAGGCTTCCTTCACAGTTCCTCCCACAAGCACAACAGGGCCATGGAATGAATGAAGGTCATGTAATGAGACAGGCAGTGAGAGTATTCGCGACCTTTCTAAGTAAATTTGATTTTCAAATCATACAATATGACATCCCTGATAATATTTTCTACTGATTTTATGTGACCTTGCCCTTGCTAGAATTAAGAGATGTCTAAGTAGATAACAGCCACTTTAATGCTTTTTCAGTAAATCAACCATACAGCATTACAAGATAAATGGTTGTTCTTAAGGGAGACAAATTTTTAATTAGATTAGTTGCAGCAGGCTCTCGGTGTATTGTGTAGATGTGCATAAGTTGTGGCCACAGTTATTAAAGGGCACTTAAGTGTTTAATATAAAAGCACCTCGGATATCAAAAGTGAGTACAGAAAAATTAAATTGATTCAAGTTTATGATAAGAGAAAGATGTCTGATCAGTATTTTCAAATTGTGCTATGATCCTATTGACCCAAACATCATGTACAAGCAGGTTGAGTTGGTTCAAGCTTAGAAGAGGAGAGTGAGCTACTCTTGACATTAGCTAAGGCATGCATATTTTATTTACTAAGAATATATTCTGTAAATAATACTCAACTATAGTTACTCCAAAGAGAAAACGAAGCAATAGCCAGACATAACAAAAGGACCACAATCGGTGTACTTTCAGAGGCCATACATGCAAATGGTCTGTCAAAATGACTTTTTAATTAATTATGCCAGTCAGTATTTGCATGTAACCAAATAGGATGCAGGTCGTCCTATTGGTTAAATCCTTTACTCCAGTTAGTATTGGACCTTTCTGAATTCTAATTATTATTCTAATTATTAGTCAGCTCCTAATTAAAAGTAATACTTCCAAGCTTCTGTTTTTACACCACATATATTCTAAGATACTGGATTATGAGAAAGTCAAAGTGTCTCCAACTAGGACCGTGAATTTAATCACGTTCAGACAGCAGAGTACATAATCAGAGCCTGAGACAAGTCTGGAAGAGCTCCTGGCACTTGAGCTATTGCTGCTTCTTCCACCTACCCACTGTGTACGCTCAGAACTTCCATGCCCTGTTTTGGCCTCAGCCATATGCAAAACATATGGCTTGGAACCTGATAAGCATATGCATGACAGTTTCTGTTTCTAAGGTTCTCTATGCAAATAACTGTGGCCTGAGATCACATTGAGACTAACCCTGAGTCCCTGTTATATTTTCTTGTCTAACAACTTGGAGGAAACATTGATAAATATATTTCTCCTATTTCTTACAAAAGGAAGAGAATGAGAATAACTCCCCATATCATTACGGTATTATGATATAATTGCTTTTGGACAAAGGGATTTATAAGGAACATGCTTGCTCCTTTAAACACGACAAGAATTGTAACAAACATAAATCTATAAAGGTGCAAGGTTAGCTGAACAACCATTACTGAGAGGAGTTCTGCTCGGCATTTTAAAATACGTGTTAAAATGCAGTTTCTGTTTCTAAGTAGGAAGCAGTTGCTCTGCCAGGTTTTTCACAACCTGTACATTCACAAAATGTGAGGGAAACAGAAAGAGCATCTTCATCATGGGAAGAAATGTTAAATATAGTAACAAAAGACAAGTTAGATAGAACCCATCAATACAACTCACACTTTCCAATTTCCAGAAGATGTGATGCCTACAGCAAATAATATGTAAGTGAAAGTAGGAAAATTATCATGATCATGAAGCTTTGTATTCAGAAAATGATGCTTCCTTGCTCATACTTCAGGCCTAGAGTCATCTTCATGTGAACATCTTTCCCTTATATCTAAAGATGCAATCTCACCTTCAATCCTAATAGTAAGTATGATGAGTGCCAACTTGCCTGTGTCATGAACTGCACAAATGTTTAGTCAAGTGTTTTTATAAACGGCGTCCCTGACCATGATTTAGAATAATTTTATCATTTGAGGTTGGAGGCAAACAGAACCAGATTTCCCTCATCCAATCAGGTAAAGGCCAAATAAAACCAGGCTGGACCCTCCTTTGAATGAGAACAGATTCCTACTGCCTGACCAGACAGCTGGGATATGGGTCCTAATTTTCTGTCTTTGGTTTCAGGGGGCACTGGAGCATATTTTTGGTCTTTAGCCTATTGGAAAGCAGACAATGGTATCATCAGATCTCCTGAGCTGGGCCCTTGCCTTGCAAACTGCACATCATAGTGCTTCCCTGTCCCCACATTCTAATTCCAATAAATAAGAAACAAGCAAGCAAGCATCCCCATGTTTTCTGTCATGCTTCCTAACATGTGTCTATTTAAGTGTAGGTGTATAATAGAATCCTTTTCATCAGGTAGCTTATGGCTCAAACAGATGCTTACACCAAAGTTAGCAATCATTTTTCCTCTTATGAAATAAGAAGATATATATCGACGATAGAAAGTTGTAGTTCAGAAATCTACTGATAAATATTGAATCCAACATAGGAATTTTATCAAAAGATAGACTCTTTACTAACCATATCTGTCAGAATATCTCTCTTTATCAAATTCCAGGGTATTCTACTGAATATCATAGCAGGCAAAAAAAGTGAGTTTTTGCTTTCATATAACTAGGACTTCCTGGAGCAGTTGGCTGTACACGAATTCTCTGTGCACTACCCACAATGGTGTGGGCCCTCTTCCGTCAATCACTAATTAAGAAAATATCCTACAGGCCTGTGGACAGCCTGATCTTATGGAGGCACTTTCTCAATAAAGGATCCCTCCTCTCTCATGAGTATACCTTGTGGAAAGCTGGTGTAAAACCAGCTAGTACAACTGAGCCCTTATGAACTTGACCCACGAGTACATTACTGTTAAGTCACAACCTTCCCTTTCTTCTTCATCTCCAAGAGCATACATGAATACAAACATCACAATATAAAATATTCCAAGTCCTAAAAGCCGCACACTTTTTACAAATTAAACCACTTTAAAACTCTGCCTATTTTAAAGTTCAAAAGTCCCTTTTAAAAACCTAAATTCTTTCAAAATTTATTTTTCTCAACTGTGGGCTCCTATAAAATCAAAAGTAAACAAAATACTTTCTTACTTAAGCAGAGAAGAACCAGGGCACAGTCACTATCAAATCAAAGCAAAATTAAACCCTAAGTAAATAACTCAGTATCCAGTGTCTGGGATCCATTGGCAGGAGGGGGCTCTTCCAAATGGCATAGTTCACCCCCTGGTTCACCACAGATTGTCCTCTAGGCTTAGCTGGCTCCACTCCATACCTGCTACTGTCCTTGGTAGTTGCCCCACAGTACTGGCATCTCCAGCAAGCTGGGGTCTTGGGCTGCACTTTTACCACTAGCCTTTCCTGGGCTATCTTCAGGGACTTCATCCCTGGCACACAGTTTCAGCCTTAGCTGGTCTCCACGATCCATCCCTTCATGCCTTCAAAACCAATACCACCTGGGTGACTCTCAAACTACCAAGTTGGTTTGCCAACGTGAGGCACAACCTTGGTCACGTCTGGAACACAGCTTCTGTGTGCTGAACAAACACTTCCAAGAGATTTAACTTCAGAAATGCTTGTCTCTTAATTACAGTTGATTCTTCAATCCCAGCTGAGCAGACACCATAGATTTCTCTGGAGAAAGGCCTGGTGGTGTCTTTGCCTCCCCCTGAAACTTCACAAGCCAGGTCTCCGTTGTTGCCACTCTCAATATTCTTTGCCTTCCAGACTCCTACAGAGTAGCTCCCTGAGCTCTCAACACTCAATGGCTTTCCTAACAAAGCTCCAGAGACCTCTCCCATAATCCTCCCCAAAACAACATAGACAGACCTGTCGCAGAAATACCCCACTATCTTGGTACCCCACTAACTTGTCTTATTAGTGTTCCTATTGCTGTGATGAAACTCTATGGCCACAAAATATTGGAGAGGAAAGTGTTTATTTGGCTTACAATTCCATATCCCTGGAGTCAGAGGAGTAGGTAAACATAGCAGGAACATGGAGGCAAGAGCTGACTTAGAAGCCATGAAGTAGTGCTGCTTACCGGCTTGCTCCTCATGTCTTGCTCAGGCTGCTTTCTTATAAAACCCGGGACCACCAGCACAGGGTTGGCACCATCCACAATAGACTGAGCCTTCCCCCACCAGTCACTGATTAATAAAATGCCCTGCAGGACTGTGTACAGCTCAATCTTATGGAGACATTTTCTCAATTGACACACTCTCTTCTCTGATAGCTATACCTTGTGTCAAGATGGCCTAAGACTAGCCAGCAAAGTAACTAGGAGGTATCTCTGGTTGAAAAAAAAAGCAAAGGAAAGGAAAGGAAGAGTGAGCAGGAGAAGGGAAGGAATGAAGGAAAGGAGAAAGGAAGGGAGGAAGGGAGGGACGAAGGAAGGAAGGAGAAAGACAGACAAACCCCAGGGTGTAAAACTCAGGTTGTAATTCCTATTTAATCGAACATAAATAACCCACTTCAAGAAGATTTTTGCTATCCAGTCACTGAGACTGAACAGCATTTAATCAGAAGAGGTGGAAAACAAGGATATCGCACCTTTCTTTAACAACTCACTCTGGAAAGAATACTACCAGACGATTGTTCAGGAGGATCATTCACCATAAAAAAATTAATTAGCAAACAATAGCAAGGCATGCATGATTGATGATCAAAGTGACCTTTCAAATCCTGACACTCTATTCTAGCGATTTCCAACGGTCCTATCACTATTAGTAACCTATCAGGGTCATGTTTTATACTTTGATCCTAGTCCATGTCGACATATTTAATTTCTAACTGAGAGAGGGCTCATAAAGAATGTCATAAGAAAGGCGGCTCTCCTCTGAGACTCGGTATTAGGAGGGGGAAGGAAAAGGAAGAAAAATGTCTATTTTCAGGTCGGCTGCTCAGGTTGGATTTCTCTCCCAGGGCAGCAGTCAGAAGGGAAGTAGATCTTCCCCATGGTTGCCCTTCACAGGGCTAATGAGATCCACAGGTCTGCAGCGCCCTACGCCTCCTGGACACACCACCTCCTTTATCAAGAAAGAGCCCACTCGGAGAGCAGAAGCAAAGCCCGTCATCCTGATTTAGAAGGTGCAGGAGCCACAGGCCAGGGCTTCTCCCTCATGCCTCATTTCATCATTTTTCATGCTTTCCCTCTGCCTTTAGGGATTGATTCATCTCTCTGTCCATCTTTTTTTCCCCCAGCCCAGCATCTTTTCTCTAAATAGTCCAAGTTTTGGAACATAACTTTGAAGCAAAAGATGTTTTCTCTTGTGATTCTTTTCGTTGTGTGACTCGTTTATTCTCTTCTTGGCTCTGGTCGATGTTTCTCTTGATATAGAGAGCCTGTGTCCATTTCCAGGTGCCCTCTCCCGCCTTTGCTTTACTCAGAAATGTGTGTTATAACAGGAAGGGCAGTGACTTGGGTGACAAGGGCTGCATGACATTAGGCATGCCAATTAAATCCTTAAAACAACAGGTTTCTTTACTCTAAGAGTTAGATTCAGCTACCCCAGTGACTCACCTCAACTCAGCTTCTGTGAACCTTGTGTACTCCCAGGGCTGATTCTATGCAACATCGGCATGTGTATATTCTTTTTGTATTGCTGCGCTAAAAAATCATCACAAACCCAGTGACTTCAAACAGCATGTACTAACCGTCTTGAATATCAGTTTGTTAGAAGTTAGCTATGGTCTGTTTGGACCAAACTCCTTTCTGGAGCTTCTTGGAAATTTGCTTGCATCTCCAGAGCACCTCTTGATCTTGGGTTTGGCAGTCTTTCCCACCCTAAGAGCCCCAGCACCAGGTCAAGTCCTTCTCTTTTTGCTTTTCTTTGAAGAACTTTCACCAGAAAAGGTTCTCCACTTTTAAGGATCCATATGACTTGACTCAGACATACAGATAATTCAGGATAATCTCCTGGCCTCAAGTTCTATAGCCTGATGGGGAACCTCCTTCAGCCAATGGCCTTTAATAGGCTGGACCAGGTTGGGGCGTGGCTTTGGGTACCGAAAGGACACGGTACCGCCTGCTCGCCCATCTTTCTCCCCTCCCACCTCCACCCCCCCACCCCGAGCCATATCTGGATGTGGGACCCTGTTCCTATTTCCTGGCTGTGATCTGTGAGTTTCTTTTATAAAGAAAAACCTTAGTATACCTTATTCAGAGCTAGTGTGGGATTATTTGATTTGTGTTCCCCCCATCTGACGTGTTCTGCCTTCTTAGAAACACCATAATGTAACATAATCAGAGGCCCAGTGATGACATGTGGCCATTTGGGGACACACTAGTTTTCTTTCTACCACTGCAACGATCACTTCCTCCCAGAGTGATGAACTGACACAGCATTTTGAATCCAGTATTATCAAATCAAGCTGAAGGAACGAAAGGTTTCACTCCCTTCTGTGGATTTAGTTTTTTTTTTCCCCACATGTCAGAATGGGCTTATACAAAGACACTTCAAAGCAAGACTTCTGACACCATCCCTGGGATGAGAACTTCCAGGAACTCCCGTTTATGCCTGGAACTATATTATGAAACTGTAGAGTCTCTTCTTGGGCATGGAATTTGTTGTTAAATGTATTCTAACAGCTGTGCCTTCCATACTGACTTGTCAATAACCACAGTTAGCTCTCCATTATTGCTCTTCTAGCCCTCGGTCTGTGGTGATTCTAAGGGATAGCTGTTCTGTGGTCATATGCTCTGTCCCTAACGGAGGCAGACTTTGACAACAGACTGTTTGCCTTCCGGGTGTGGTTTCTAAACCTTCTTTGAGGTAAGGTATTTCTTATCTGGCCCTTTCCTACCTGGAGATTATTTCACCAGCCATGATGCCCCTCTGGCTAACATTTATAATTGATAAACCAGCACAGCCACACAAGGCTGTGCTCTCAAAAGAGGACCCATGCTGTGAGTAATACTATGTTGTGGCTTTCCTGGAGTTCTTAATTGCTTTTCTTTAAACATTTGTATTATTAATAAAATCTGATACTACATATAAAGCATGTTTTGGAGACTAAGAGGTTCAGCTCACCTTCTGTTCCAATGCCTGACTTAAAATCTTGAACGCTGGCTTCCAAATATTTTCTTAATGAGTGTTATTATCTTCCTTTCTTTATTTCCTTTCTTTTCTTTTTCTTTTTTTTCTTTTTTTGTTTTGTTTTGTTTTTCAAGACAGGGTTTCTCTGTATAACAGCCCTAGCTGTTCTAGAACTAGCTCTGTAAACCAGGATGGCCTCGAACTCACAGAGATCCACTTGCCTCTGCCTTCCAAGTGCTGGAATTAAAGGTATGTGCCATCACCGCCAGCTCACCCTCCTTTCATAACAGAGTCTAGACATGGCCAAATGAGAAAATCAAATAACCAATTTGCAGGTGAAATGAGGGTGCCTGTGAAGCTCTGTAGATACTGAACCAATAACCTCACACCCAAAGAAGGGGGGCTCTAACTGGAACATGAGAAGCATCATGAATAGTGAGATATATGCAAATACATGTTTTCCAACTGTTTTATTGGGGACCCTCCACTTTTGCTTTGTAACTGTTCTTCCTCAAATTAGGTAGGTAGACCTGCAGTTGATTTACTTTGGGCTGTCTCAACTTTATCACTTTCAACATTCTAGTCCAGAAAATGAGAGTGTCTTCTGAATTATAGAATGCTGTCATAGTTACATTTCTATTGTTGTGAAGAGACACCATGACCAAGGTGACCTCTAGAAGAAAATATTTAATGTGCAGTTTATTATTTCATAGGCCAGTAGAGTCCATGACCGTTATTGTGGTAAGCAGAGCACGCAAGCAAGATGCACTGTGTTAAAACAATAGCGGAGAGCTTACATCCGGTTCATAGCCATTGAGGCAGAAGGCTGGGGAAGGAAAGGCAAGAATGAATGGAAATGCTTTTGAAACCTCAAAGCCTGCCCCCACAGACACACCCTATTCAACAAGGCCATACCTCCTAATTCTTCCCAAACAATGCCATTACCACCTTTAACTGTAAATTATAATCATAATATCTACAATAGTATGTTGTTGGGAATATCAAATGGCATAATATATAAAACACTTTTAGTGCAGTTCCTCAGGCTGTTACAGTTAGTGCTCATTGTCAATTTGATGGACTGTAGAATTACCTAGAAGACAGGCCTCCAGGCATACCTGAGAGGAATTATCACGATTAAGGTTAGTCTCCTCTGTGAGTGAACTACCTTAAGTTCTTTGATATGTTGAAATTCATCTCAGCTGTGGGTGGGACAAACACATAGGAGACAACGAAATAGAGAAAGGAAACTGAGCACAGAAATCCATGCCTCTAGGTTCCTTGTCTATGAGTGTAATTGTCCAACTGTGTTAAGCTCCTCTCTTCCAGCCATTATGGCCTCTGACACGTCTTTTTGCCAGTGTATTTTATCAAAGTAATAGGAAGAGAAACTAGACAATTGGTTTTCACTGAATAATCATTCAATAGTACTACTAATAGCAAAATTACTGGGTTTTAATATTGCAGGAAACTTCATTATTCTGTCATTCCTACAAAACTGTACATTGCTGGCATGTTGGAAATATTGTTCTTTTTCTTTTTTTTACCAATTTTCAACATGTTTACTTGCAGCATAATTACCCACAGTTGTTTTGTTTTGTTTTGTTTTGTTCTATTTGTTTTTATTGAGCTATACATTTTTGGCCATAGTTTTGCCCTAAGATGATTCCGGTCTTCTCTGTCTATTGTTCTCAGTTAATATCAGTCTTCCCTCGAGTCTTTAGGATTGTGCTAGCAAAAGCTGGTGCAGCTGTATCTTCTATGCCCTTTACAACAGTCCTAAATCTGTCTTTTTTATTCCATTTGGACATCATACATTATTTCTGCTTGCAGCGAAAGTTCTTACTATAATTCTCAGGCCATGAACAGAGCAGACAAAGCTGGCTGAGTGTAGCTGGTGAAGATTACTCCAATCCATCCATCAGGCTGCTGTGATACTCTCACAGGGCTCATTTGAATAGCCCAAGTCCCAGACAAAGCATCTTTCTCAAGATAACAATTCAATTCATGGAGAAGAAAATGTTGATTTCTGCTTACAAATAATAAATAATTGTTAGAAAAGATCACCTTGATGAAGTCCCTCTGAAATAAAAGTTTTATGAAGGTGTATCACAAAGAAAATTCTTTCCAAGTTTGATTGTTTACAGAAATCTAGAAAGTCAAAACTAACAATAAATTAAAGAAGCATTTCTCAGACACAGCTGCAAAAACATTACATTCCTACAAGAAAAAATGCTTATATTAAACACAGCCTTTTCCTCTTTATATACACACAGTGACTTTTTTCTAATCTACTGGGGAAAACACTATTATCTAGAGTGCAGTAATAAAAGCATTCATCCCTTGCTTTTTAAGTCATATGTTTGGAGGAAGTATTCAGATCACCCAGCTCGCTAAGTCATCTAAGAGAATACCACGATTATTCTCATCCCCAAGCCCTTCACAGATTCAGTCGTCTGGATATGAGCTTTTGTTTTCCTCTTCTCAATTCAATAAAACAAACTGGTTTAGCTAACCAGTAAGTCGACTGCATAGTTTGCCATTTTATTCATAATAATAGCAGAGATTGTGTTAAATATGCTGTCAGTGGGATTTGCTTGGAATGTGTGGAGCCAGTATCTCAGTACATGTGTCCTCCTCAGTCACTGGACAGTACATGGGCTATGCAGTAATCATGTAGTCATTTTCTGTCAGACTCAATTGCCAGCTTTTTACATTAAAGTACATGAGCTAAGCATAAAAATAGGCTCAATAGCTTGTGAATAATTTATGTTTCAGCAAATCATACTTTGTTGTGTGTATGTGTGTTTCTGTGTTATGTGTGTGTAATTAAAGGCAAATGTGAACACTGAAAAAGTCTTAGACCTAGTCTAGAATTGATATGACAATCTTTTAAAAAATTAAAAAATGCTTCAGATTAATTAAAAGGTACTAACACAAAAATGCAGAAATGTATTTTTTAATCCTGAAATAGGAATAAAATTAAACAAAAAATTCTTGAATGGAACTGTAATATTTGATTTACCTGATGTTAGAGATGAATCTAAATCTTTTAAACTACGGCATAAAGTTAGAAGCCTCTTAATTTTTTAAAGTACTAATCTTGGTTGTATTGTGTGTAAGAACTTTTCTCAGAATGGATGATGTACCCTTCATAACCTAAAATATTTCATGCATATTCATTTAAATTTCAAAGAGGATCTCATTATCTCATCCAAAAAAAAGAATTAATGATCCTTAATGGTTTCCCATGACATTTGTCTTTGTCCCTTCTCAACTGTGCAGATAATTTTAAGCAATACAAATGTTTCTGTTCATGCTTTTATATTTAAAATCTCACACATGATTACAGGATTGAAAAGAAATCATCCTTTCTATTCTCAATGATGAAATCTCCATTCCTCTTTCATATATGTCGAAAAATGTGCCTGAGTTCATTTTCTACATTTGTACCATATTTTTAGAAATGAAACTAATGAAATGGATAAGTGAATACTTGTTGGATCATAGACAGAAAGTGCTGATGACGAAGCACTCTCTTATCCATTATAGGAACTTGAGGTCTTTTGTTGAGCACAATGGAAATCATGCAAAGCAAATAGAATGGAGTCCAAATACAACTTCACATTTACTTATTTCCTTGTCTCTGAAGAGATAGAGATTTTGTTAAGCTACAATAGAAAAAAGTGAATGACCTGATATAGAATCTGAAACCCACTACTGCTGCTGTGCTGCTACTACTTCTTTCTCCCTCTCCATATGTATGTAAATAACACACACAATCACTAACACACACTCATAACATGCACAATTACACAGAATCTCATACTTGTGAACTGGGCAGATAACTCATTCAGTATAATCCCTGAGTTGTGGGACAATGGTCTGTACCCTGTCACTTGTGTTATTTTAATAAAACGCTGATTGGCCAGTAGCCAGGCAGGCAGTAGAGGTGGAGCAGCCAGGCAGGAAGTAGAGGCGGGGCAATGAGAACAGGATTCTGGGAAGAGGAAAGCTCAGTCTGCAGTCATCATCTAGATGCAGAGGAAGCAAGATAAAGTGCCTGACTGATAAAGGCACCAAGCCACATGGCTAACACAGACAAGAATTATGGGCTAATGTAAGTTACAAGAGTTAATAAGAAGCCTGGGCTTGATGTGGGAGTCCCCTCTGTGTGCTGTGACCAACATTAATGAATAAAAACACTGTCTTGGCCTGTTGGTAGGGCAGAACTTAGGTAGGCAGGGAAGACAGAACCGAATGCTGGGAGGAAGGAGGGCAGAGTCAGAGAGATGCCATGAATGTGCCAGAGACAGACACTGGGAATTTTACCCAGTAAGCCACTGCTATGTGGTGATATATAGATTAATAGAAATGGGTTAAATTAATATAAGAGTTAGCC